>PVKM010032831.1:0-15943 GCA_004027735.1 Carollia perspicillata
GCTTGGTTGGATGGCAGAGAACTAAGTCAATCTTTTCTTTTCCTTCAAACAACTGATACTTAAGAAAAGTAGCAAATGGTAGACATGTCCATACAAATAGGTTTCAACACAATGAAAGAATAATCATAAAATAATTGCCAACAAATAAATTATGATTGTAACTGAGGCCCCAAAACCAGTAATTGACTTAGGATTTTCTTTATGAGATACAACTCTTAGTTACTCAACTATTGATATGATGTTTTAAATGTGAAATTCAATATAAAATAAAATATACTGTACCTTATTTGTAGGTCTTGTACACGGTATTCAGAAACATGACATTGGAAATTCCTATAAATAGAAGAAATGGATGAGTCAAATGCATTTTCATATGTGAATCTGATCAAAGTTATTTAGTGAAGGGAACAGTGGTTAACTATTAAATATTTCCCTATAACATCTGGTACTGATGTAATTTTTATAATTGCTCTATATGTTGTTAAAGACAGAAACAAACACAATGTATGTCTATACCATTAAAAAGGAGTTATTTCTGATTAAATATTATATTAACAAAAAACTTCAGGTCCAGATATTGGATCATTTCAGAAGTTAATTCTTCAAATTTCACAATGGATATGGGTATAATGCATAAGAAATATTGTTGTTGGGTTTGAAAAACAAGGTGATTTGACTAAACTGGGTAATAAATATACTTAAATATACATACTAAATACATCTACAGTGGTTACACCTGAAGAATAAAATGATCCATGGAAAAATTTCTTCCTTTCTATACATATACTCAACAAGTTTATTTATTAAAAAATGCAAAGGTAGTATAGTATATTTCACATTGCAATAATGTGGGCTTTCAGAAAAGATTAAAATAAGTTTGGGGCAAAATGATTGAAATGTTAACAATTTACTCAGCATTATATTTAACATGTTGAAAAAAGTAAAATTCATTTTGTTGGCTTTGGGACAAGATATCTAAGTTAATACAAGATAGATTATCTTTAAATTTGTCAGTTTTTAAATTTTTTTATTTTTTAGCAACTCTAACTTCTCTCAGTAAATAAGATAGTGGAAATTAAAATGCTTAATTCAGTACTTATAACAACACAAGCTCCTGCTAAATATGACAGCACATTCCATTTTAAATTATAGTTCCAAGGCAAACATCACAGAAACATTTTTCATTTTGAATATATAAGAATATGTTAACAAATAAAAATGTTATAAAATGATTCAGAGTATAGTATAATATACAATATATATCTTTAATGCATAGATAATATGTAGTATGAGATTGAGTCTGATTCTAAAACTAACCATTGCTTCAAAATAACAACTATACTTTTTTACAGTATAGGAATAGTGAATTGCCATGTTTTAACATATAAACAAGATAACATGGTAAAGTAAGAAGAGATACACAGTTACAGAATTGGAAGTCACATGCACACAGCCTTAGAAGCAGATGGAAACTCAGAGGTCATCAAAATTGAATAACACATTTTGGGGGTATACAATGATTCTCTGAAAGATGGTGTACTGTGTAAGGCCATGGAACATGACTGGAATTAGTACCCATAATAAAAAAAATGCTGTCACTTAAAAAATTACATGATAAGACATTCAACTGTATTAAGTTTCTGTAAATAATTAACTTGCTGGACTTAGAATATTTGTGTGTAGAAATCAGATGAATATAAAATAAATTAAGTTACTTCTAATGTTAAGTTGAGGCAATGATCTGATGCTAAAATTGTAATTGTTTCCCTTTAGGATATTTAAAAATCTTTATTATTTTAGCTTAATATTTTATAATTTCATTATTCATTATAAAGATACAAAAATAAAAGTTTATCTGTGATTCAGTGACTCTTTCTTTGTTTTCCTGTGGAAATTAAGAGTGAGCCAAACAAACTTAAAAATGTTTAAATCTATCACGAGAATTGTTTTATTTTCAGTTCAAGGTTAAAGACAAATTAATATGTTTGTAATTTTTTAACTTTTCATGAAACAAGTGACATTTTTCAAATATGTATTCCCATTGAAAACAGGAAAAATTCAGTTTCCTATGACTTGCTATGTTGTTGCTGCTAATTGTTTAAATATTTTATTTGTTCATGTAATAGAAATTTATTAATTACTCTGTTTCTTATTTAACTGGCATTTTCCTAAGCACTTGGAATATATTAGTAAATATTTTTTTTTAAATATTGTAATCATTGAAAGGACAGAATTAATTTTATTTCTTCCACACAGAAAAAATATCTGGATACTTCACATTCTTAGTCTTCTTTAGGATCGCCTTTGACATTAAAAACATTGCTGCCACTTTTTTTTTTAACACAAACACATCACCAATACATATCCACATCTGCTTTAATAACAGGACACCTATGGAAATGGATAGAATGGCAACAATAAATTGCTCTAGGTGTCAAGTTTGCTGCTATTGGAACAGGGAGTAGAAGTTAACTTTAAGTGGTTCAGTTCATGTCTCAGTCCTGATATAGAAAAGTACTCTCACAAAACATTTCATTAAATGCCTTAAAAGCACTTCCCTTTTGCTTTGCAAGGATTAGAATGGCATCAGTCACCTGTAACATTCTAGTTGCCTTAGGAAGTAATCATTAAAAGATGCAGCTCTAGATTTTGGAATCCATTAAGAAAGATACCTTTTTTGTTTTAAGCCTTGCAAGTACAACCATGAAGCAGATATTAAAATTGACCAAAGCAAGTGCATTGAGGTTGAAGTTTTCTTAAATTATTTGGTAATTTTTTTTTATCACAGAGCCTTATAAAATAAGTCTATATGAAATGTCACTGCTTTCAAATCTAGAGTTTGATATTTTTTAAGAGTTTCATCGTCTAATGATAATACACATACCAATAATCTGATTTATTCAGATTTAGAATAAATACATAATAATGTAGATTATGACATAGTATTATTCCCTAACTTTTAAGCAATTAGCACAAACATACACTGGTATTAAATATTTTGCAAGCACATAATTGTAGAGATTTCACTGTAGCTTATGTGTCATATTTTCAATATCTGGTCATTGTAATTTAACTGGCAGCTTCTTTGAAGTGCCTATTAAATTCTTACATGGTAAACATATCTAAGAATTTATATATATATCCATATATATATATATATATATATATATATCTTGATGTATTCCATTACTTCTGCAGGAAAATGACTTGATAATGCTTGTCAAATACATAGTAAAGATCCTGATCGCCTCTTCCAATTAACTGGTTTGAGCAAGTAAGTGTGAAATATTCATCATCATTTCTTTTACATCTAACACATGTTCTAATACATCTAATTATATCTAATATCAAATTCTAGAAATAACTCAAATAAAATTCATTGTCTATATTTAAAAATAAACATATTTAAAAAATATTAAATTTCACTGAGAAGCAATTAAGATCAATTTATTCTCTTAGAAGAGACGAAATTAACATATAATTTCTATGCAATAAATTATAACTCTATAATTACATGTCTAAAGATCTAAAAGTTAGTTATTTGTTAATCAAATTTATCAGATATCTATATTTATAAAATTGAGACAAATCTTTTTAACAGTAAAATATTAAACATTCTCCACAGAGCTGAAAAAATTCCAAACACTAAGTAACCAACCACAATTTCATATGACTGAGAAAAACAAAATAATGCCACTATCCTTTATATTCCAGTATAGATTATATTTTATATCTTGATATTGAGTCACTGGGCATAATTAATAAACTTCAAACATTATTCATGTATCATCATGTAGAGTAAAAAAATCAAATATGGATGCAGATTTCATTATCCAACTTGAAGCAGTTGATACAATGGCACCACAAACCAGGAGAGGCAGCATTTCCATAGTGAAGTATCAAATGCCCTTATTGAGGAGACATAGTCCCCATCCCCCATCATGGCCATAATCTGCTCTTGATATATGATGTTATAAGTTCATTGTATGTCTGAGTGTAGTTTCACTTTATTATTAGGCTGTGGTTTCACTTTATTATTGATCTTGATAAATGGAGGTGAGGGAGAGAGAGAACGTGGGTTTCAGAGGCAGGTACTGTGTACTTTTCTTAGGCTGCACTTTGTGCACTCACTGGACTTTGTGTACTTGGGTGAGCTGCTTCGTCTCCTTCAGTGGCAGGTTCCTCTTAACATATCATGGGGATCATCTTTGCAGCACGTGTGACACAGAGCCCAGGCCACTCAATAAATAATGTTTTTCATCTTTAGAAATACATCTCATCTTTCTTTTGGCCAAATATTTATAAATATTTTTGCTGCCCTTCCCCTGCTCAAATGCAAAAAAAAAAAGTCTAAAAAAAAGTCTCCTTCCTAAAGATGTTGATGGGTGGAACAAGGGGAAAAGGGAGTGGGTACGGAAGTTGTATTATGACAACAAAATAAGCACTACCCTGTACCTTGGGTGCGAAGTAGCTGCATCATTAAACAACTGAATGGGGGCTCTTCTGAAAGTAAAATGTCAAATTTTACAATCTTCTAAGTGTTTAAGTGTTTGCAAAGCCTTGCTCACTGCTTCTGTGTAAGTTGGAATTAACTTGTTTATTCATTGGTTAAGAAAAACATATCAAATTCATGACCAGTCAGACTTCCAAATATAGTAGCTGAGAATATAATGATCACTTTCTCCCTTAGAGCAAATATCCTACTGTTACAGTAGTTCCCCTTTCTCATCAGGGATGTAGACGCGTGACCTCCCATGGATGCATGAAACCAGGGACAGTACTGAGCCTTATATGTACTATGATTTTGCCCACACATACAAACCCCTATGATAAATTTGATTTATGAATTAGATAATTTCAAGATAGAAGATTCATTCTTGCTAAGGTTCTCGTGAATCTTAGCAACCTCAGCATGTGTGTGCGTATATATATTTTATATATCGTTATATTATATATAATATAAATATGTTACATATTTATCTATTTTTTCTTATTAGGTCAAGAGCTTTCATCTTTTCACTTAAAACATTTTATGGCCTCTTCTTGGTGTATTCAAATCACCAGTATCACTACTCTCACACTTTGGGGCCATTATTAAGTAAAATGAGGGTTACTTGAACACAAGCTCTGTGACACCCCCACAGTCAATCTGAGAACCAAGATGGCTACTAAGTGACCAATGGTGGGCAGCATACAGTGTGGATATGCGGGACAAAGGGATGATTTACATCCTTGGTGGAACTGGGCAGTGGAAGATTTTTATTATGGTACTCAGTGTGCAATTTAAAACTTATGAGTGCTTATTTCTGAAGCTTTTTATTTAACATTTTTGGACAGTGTTTGTGAGTAACTGAAATCTCAGAAAGCAAAACCACAAATAAGGAGGATTACTATACTACAAAAAAAAAAAAGAAGAAGAAAGAAAGAAAGAAAAGAAAGAAAGAAATCTAAAATTAAACATAAAAACAAAAGATTTTATGCTGTCATTTTTGCATCAACAGCACATTTGGCACGTCTTCATTTACTGGCAATGTGTCAGCGGTTATGTAAATGTTACAGTCCATTTGTCAGGACAAGATGAATTGCACATTGCCTCCCACAATGCCAGTGAAACAACAAGCTGCTAAGTCAAGGTGTGTAATGGGCAATACCAGAGAC
Source organism: Carollia perspicillata (assembly GCA_004027735.1). Lineage (NCBI taxonomy): Eukaryota > Metazoa > Chordata > Mammalia > Chiroptera > Phyllostomidae > Carollia > Carollia perspicillata. Next base: position 5,659 of record PVKM010032831.1, read on the forward strand.
ATTTATTCTCTGTGTCCTCAGCCAATCAAACAGCATTAATAATATAGTATAAACAATAATTGCTTTTTTTGGAACATATGTTTTGCCTGGTTTTAACGATGATGTTAATGTGTTGTTTTCAATAATATATTGACCCACTTTTCAAATTTATTGAATTTGATATGTATAAAGGAAATAATTTATTCCCTGAGATTTTTTTAAAAGATAAAAGCAAACCAAAACTAGAAATGCTTGTCTTTTTTTCTTCTTTTTAACTTAAATTTTGTAAAATTATTACATGATCTGAAGTGGAAGTATATATAATGTTATTTTCTTAGTAATCTTCCGTTTAAATTTAAAATCTGGAGCTTAAATCTTAAGGTGGCAATAAACTCTAAAATAATTGTTTGCTGTTTATTTATGTAAGGTTGTGGTTTAGATAATGCATTCAATAGAATCTTATATTTTACCTAAATATAACCAGAAAAGGGGATGCTTAATTATAACTTATATATCTGATTGTAGCAGCCAGAAATTTATATGTGTTCTAAATATTTCCCCTTCCTAAATTATATTGATAAGGCTTAACAATACAATATGTTTTTTTTTTAATCTGAAGTTGAAACAAAATCTACATGAATCAGCAAAATAGTTTCATAGCTACTCCAACCATCGCCTCTATTAAGCAATATTTACAATGTTATAAGTCAGGAAGACATAGTTTCATCTCACCTTATCATCAAAGTGGACCATAGCACTAAAATGCCTTAAAATTAGGAGTAACTAAGAATAAGCTACCATTTAGGCAAGTGAACAAATAAAAACAAAATGATTTTCTAACAATCTTCAAATTATATTTTACCATTAAAGCTACACTCCACTTTCTAAGCTCTGATATAGTACTTCCATGTGAAATTTTTGGTCTTGTGTCTTATTAGAAGAACAAGAGATAGAATATAAAGAGGGTGGGCATAAACTTAAAAAATACAAAAAGGATTATGATAAAATACAGATAAAATAAATTTATTTTTTAATTAGCTTTTGCTTATACAACATCTATTATATATCAGGCACTTATTCATTATCTATTTTAGGTTCAGCCCCACAGCTACATGAAGAAACAGAAATTATCACCCTTCGAACTCACTTCAGGAAAGCAATGTCCAGAGAAATTGCTCTGGGTCCCACAGTTAATAATAAAAGGCAGAGCCAAGATTTGGCATCAAAGTCTAGGTTCTTTTGTCAGTTGTACATTGCTACATTATCAAGATTACAAACTGAAATACAAGAACAATATCAGAAACATTTTTTCCCTTTCCTTCAAGTAAGGAATGAACAAAGTCACTGTCAAAAGTTGAACCCAGTCTTTAATTCCTCAAATTCTTTTAGCCATTATTTTATCATCATAAACATGTACAAGGAATATTGTACTCTTTTCACAAAAACACATAAAATCCTAGCAGAGCAAATAAATTCAGTTGAAAAATTATGAGATTGAACACAGCAAGTGCACTTTCTAAACATGCTATCGAAGAAATAAAGTCATGCATTTATAAATTTTAACAATTAATCCTTTGTATCTAATGCAACAGATTAATTAGTCGACTTTTGGATCCATTTCTGCAACATTGCATTCATTCACACAGTGTCAGAGTACTTTCCAATGGAAGAAACGCTAGGTCTTAGGGCAGTTACAGGAAGCCTGAGAGACAAGGCTTTTCTCGCCAACTAGGTCATGAAAGAGAGAATTGCTGTAATCCTTAGGAACCTGGATAGTTTTCTTTCTCATATGAATACGAGGCAATTCTCTCTTGTGGGAATAAACAGGGGTGAGGATATTTAGCTCATGGGAAGATGTTCTGTCAAAACTATATTGCATGTGTATCAGGAATACAGAATTTTCTCCCTCTTAACATTTCATTTTGAATATAATAAACCATGTGTAACTCAGCAGATTAACAGATTTGCTTTCTAAATATGCTCAGATTTACTTTCTAAATATATTCAGATTAAGCTAATTTGGTTAATCCCATTCAGCCTCACAAGTAGTAACAAATTGTATTCCAAAGGGTTGCACCGGGAAGTCTCAATAAAGACAAAGGAATAAAAGGCATAATCCTTTTCATCACCCTTTTCATCAACAACAGGGAGGAGAAATCAAAAGCAGATGTTTTGAAATTTTCCATGTAGCAAAGAGAACTCAGTGCCCGATTTGTAATTGAATGGTAACAATATTATCCACATCCTTGCACGTCTTCAAGCAGGATTATCAACAGTGGAGGACCTAGGTCTCTATTCTCTGGAAGTGCTCTTTACAACAAAAACCTGTCTGGAGGGTGCAGAAATTGAACAGATCATTTTAATTTCCTTTCCACTTTAATTTCAATGGCAAGGAATAAAATATACTTCAGTTCCAAAACAGCTACTTAGTTTACAAACTCAAGTTAAAGGCATATCTACATAAATGCATATCTATGTGACAGATCAGATATTTCAGTTTTTATTTTTTTCCTTGTTTAATTTCAGAACTAAGATTCCTGGGTTTGTATGAGTATTTGTGTGTGAAGATAACATGTAAAACACTTAGTGCTGGGATAGCTAGCCCTTAACTAATTCTCAGCGATGGTCTTCCTCCATCATCTCATTGTCTGTCTACTTGGAAATCAACCTTGAGGAGAGTTAAAGGGAGAGAAAAACATTTTTGGAAATACACAAGATAAGGGGCACTGATTTATAAAGATACACTCTAGTATAATAAACTACCAGACAGCAAGTATGTATTTACCGATGGTTCTACGTAGAATATTATATCGTTAGATATTTTTCTTCTGCATAGGAACATTCCCCTCCTGTTATATGCATAGGGACATTTCAAATGCCTTTTTTTATTAAGTGTTCAAAATGACACCCTTAATCTCTCTATCTCTCTCTATGACACACTCCAGCTTATACTGCCAGTGAAGCAGGCAGTAGGTAATGGAAATGTCTGTTTCCTCATAAGATTCTTAGGTCCTGAAGTGCAGAGAGCATGCCCTAATAATCGTTGTCTCCTCACAACCTCGCATATTACCTGGAAAGTAACAAGTCTCCAATAAATGTGAGTTCAATTGCAATATGTGTAGGTCACAGACCTAATGGATCCACAGGGGAATCAAGCAGTCTTTCATGTTCTGCTTTTTGTAGGGAGAACATTACTCTGCATTTCTTCTCCATAGCAAATGCCACAGAGAAAAGAGAAGAGATGACTCCTTCCTGTGAGTATGCACTGGTTTATCAAGGACTACACAACTACAATTCAAAAACATACTTTTTCTCTGTGGAAAATAGGATATACTTACCAAAGAAAAACAGACAAAATTGATTAGAATAATAATTACTATTTTGTTAAATATATTCCAGATATGTTTCCAATAGAGTAATTCTGGAAATTTTGTATGGAAACCATCATAGAATACTTAGTGATTCACATACTTAGTGATTTTCACTAAGTATAGTTATATGTCTTTCTTCTTTTGCTTTTATTCTCCAAAATATACTGAGAAGAAAATGAATCAGAAATCACCCTTCCCCCCAACACACTAAGCACTCAGTCCAAATGCTTTTCAGCAGTTTGACTTTTCACAATTACTTCCACAATACAGTGTTATGTGATAAAGACCTCGGATACTGAGAACAGTCTTTATTCAAAAACTTTACTTGTGTTTTCATCATCTGGTCTACTGGTCTCTGCATTTTGGTCCATAGGAACCTTCCTGTTGTTTTTGTTGTTACTATTATCATTAAGTTCCCATGGAAACACTTGTGTCTATGGAGTTTGTGCTCTCAAACAAAATATGAAATATACTCTCTTTGCTTCGCCAAATTGTCCCTTAAGTGCATTCATGTTTATAAGCACAGTAACACATCAAATGATGCATATTTGCAATTATGCAGTAGTATGAATGAGACTCTATTGCTTTTTATACTTTTAAATTTTTTTAATTCATAATGACATAATTTATGTCATAATGACATAATTTATGTCATAATGACATAATTTATGTCATTATGTCAGTGAAGGCTTTGTATAGATATATCCTACCCTATGAAATCTGTGTGTTGTCAAGGAAAGGCAGAGCAACCCCGATTTAGCCACATGAAGTAAAGGACCCCGGACCCTCTTTCTGGAGAAGTTTGTTGCATTGCTGGGATCCTCTGACAGAATGATCCCTCCTCTGCCCACAAAAGGCAGATCCTGGATTCCTCAGGAATCCCAAGGCTACAGAGACATCCCTCATACCTGCTTTTGTCATCAGTATAGTCTCCCCTACAACAATTGGAGCTACTTGTATCTTTCTGACAAAAGGCATTAATTCACTTTTTATTTACTCTAGTTCTGAAAGTCAAGAGAAGAGAGAATTGTAAATATTTTATCTTACTTATAGTTGGATGTCTAGGTTCTCCTCTGAAGGACTTGCTTTGTTATTTTAAAAAAGTGACATTTTTCTCAGTTTCACTAGTGAACATAATAAATCACTCTGATAAGACAAAAGCAGATGTCACATATGAGAATCCAACCCTGACCCTTGGGTTTGAGAACAGCATTCTATCTATATACTTCCTGTATACCATGTATTTATCCCTATCAGAGCACCTAACCATAGTGAAAATTTAGCTGACTATCTCTCCATTTTACTGTAAGTCCCTTGATAGATGTTATCAAGTTGATTTTCACTTGTATTCTCAGTATCCAGCACAGGATATTCAAAGAACAGATCTTTATTGAAGATCTTTATCAGTGATATAAAGAAGAAGTTGAGACATAAAGATCCAAGATGGTGAAGGAATGAGTGCAAGCTACACTACCTTCCCCTAGGATCAATCTGGAATTATAACTAAATTGCAGAGAAATCATCGGGAATAAACAACTGAACAATAGCAGGAGAGAAACCTCATAACCATGGACAGAGAGAAGAAACAGCTTCAGTAGAACATGACTAGTAGGGAGTGTAGAGGAAATGCAAGAGGGCTGGCTGGGCTCTCATGGATGGCAGCTGAAATGCTGGAGGGACATTTCAGTGACCAGGAGGATCCCTCTGAGAAGGGTGGGTCTAAATCCCAAGTTGAGTTCCCCAGCCTACAGCATCAGAACCTGAAAGGACACATATAACACCCAGCTGTGAAAAGTGACAGGGCTTCTTTCTTCCCAAGATGGATGGCTGGAGATGCAGAGAGGTGTTTAAAGGGCCAATGCATAAATTTTCATATGCAGCAACTTACCCTGGGCTCTGGTAAAGGGGTTGGGCAAAGTGGACAAGAGATACTTGAGAAGAGACTAGGGATGGTGGATTTGGGGAGAGAACTGAGAGACCAGCCACCAGGATCCTAGTGTTGAGTCATTCCCCATACTCGAGGAGCTGCCTTGCTTAGGTAGACCACTCCCCTCCGAGTGGCATCAGCCTGAGGGGAAGTAATAGCCCCGTCCCAAGGAGTTACTCTATCCCAGCCTGTGGTGCTTAAACCTGACTACTGAGGCCAGAATGCCAGATTAACAACTAAAGGAGTCAGCCACAGAGAGTAGATTACTGGTAGTCTCGAACAGGCTGCCTAAGGCTAGGCTAGACACCATTTGGCCTTACCAGAGGTGGATCCAGAAAGAAAAAATAGTGATAAATGCTAGATGCATATGAAGGTATGAAGAATGCTAGATACATTTCACTGATATGAAATCCACTGTGGTCTTCTCCATGTTTTGTGATATTTTCTTTCCTACATAGTTCTTTAACATTCATTTCTTGTTCTTAAAGTGTGTGCCTAATAAGTCACTAGATTTTATATTACGGTTTATTTCAATTCTCATATTTTGCCCCTCTCTTCTCTCACCCCATTTTACCTTCTTATTTCCTCTTATTTTTTTCATTTTAAATTTTGTATTCTGTCTTTGTACAACTTGTTTCCATTCCACATTTCTATAATTTCACCCCCGCTCGCCTTCTCAAAACATTTTTTTTGTCAATGGTCATTTTACACTCATTTTCCTGCTATTAAAATATCTGCATTCTCTCTCTGCCTTTAGTAATCTTTACTCATTGGTTGTGGATAGGGTAGTTATTGTTGCAATTTTTCAATTTTATCTCTAGATCTTCACTATTCTTGTATTTCAAATCTCAAACATCACCATTTCCCTCTCCTACTCTATCATCTGCCTTCATCCTGTCAATTCTTTTTTTATCTCAAATTTTAATTTTTTTCCTGTCTTAGACTGTTTTTTTGTTCTTCACTCTTTGTATTGCCTCTCCCTCTATCATCTGAAAATCACTTTCCTTTCCTCTGGACTATTCTTAAGCTTTTCTTTCTTTCTTTTTTTCCTCTTATTCCCATCCCACCTATATTAATCTTAGCTTATTTATTGTTGATAGTTCTATGGGTGGAGCTTTTTCTCCAATTTAGTTCTCATTTTTTATTATTTATTTACTTTGTTTTACTTTTTCTTTCTCTCTCTCACTTTATTTTTTAAAATTTCTGTTTAAGCCTAATACTATACATTTCCCTTCTGTTATTCAATTCCACCTTCTTCATTCCCTTTTTTCTTTATGATGCAATCTCTATTTTCTCTCTTTGTATTGCTCTGATTCCATACTCTTATTAGTGCTTCTCCCTTTAGCCTATCAAAATCATTTTTTCTTTTTGTAGGTCATCTCATATTCACTCTTCTTTTCTTAGAACCGTTAACCTCTTTATACTCTTCTTAATACCATTTCATTTGCTGTTAATAGTGGGATCATAGGTGGGCGTTATTTTTGTGAGTGGGGTTTGTTTCCTGTGCTGTGTGGGTTTGTTCTGGCAACACCTGCACAAACAGCATACAAGACATGGTGGGTGGAGTGACCACACGTTAGCCAGCTGGAGGCAAGGACCCACCAAAGAATGACCCAACAACAATCAAAACCCAATTATAACTAGAGAGCCAACATAAACAGTATAAAGGGCATACCAAGAGCATCAACTTTAGGAGATCAAAGACTGCACCATTGAATCCACAGGTCTCCTACCACAGAAGTTCATACCACAATGACAGAGTCAAAGCAGATCAACCTAAGAAGCAGAAACAAACAGAAATAACTTCCACTAAAATGGGGAGGCAAAGAAACAACCCTTAATTGAAAGGAGAGGAGGGATCACCAGAGAGAGTGCTAAATAAAATAGAGGCAAGTAAACTATTAGATATTGAGTTCAAAACAATTGTTAAAGGAAGCTTAATGAGCTCAGTGAGCATTACAAAGAACTATAAAGAAGCTACAAGGAACGTACTGCAAACTATGTCAGCATGAAAAAGGACATAGAAATGATAAATAAGAGCCAGGCAGAAATGAAGAATGCAATTGAAGAGCACAGTAGAGTAAATTAAAAAAAGGCTAGATGAAGCAGAGGATCAAATCAGTGAGCTGGAGGATAAGACAGAAAAAAATCCCCAGAAAGAGCAAGAAATGGAAAGAAGACTCAGAGAGAAAAGGGGATTAAGGAAGCTGCAGGACAGCATGAAACATAATAATATTCATATAGTAGGGATACCAGAAGAAGAAGAAGAGCAAGGGATAAAAACCTGTTTGAAAAATCAGTGACAAAAAATGTCCCTAATTTGATGAGAGAAAAATTCACACAAGTCTATGAAACACAGAAGGTCCCAATCAAGATGAATTCCAAAGATTCCTACTCTAAGACACATCACAATTAAAATGGCAATGTTCAAAGACAAAAAGAGAATCTTTAAGGCAGCAAGGGGGAAACAGGAAGTAACATACAAGGGAGTCCCAATAACACCAGCAGCTGACTTCTCAAAAGAAAGATTACAAGCCAGAAAGGATTGGCAAGAACTATGTCAAGTAATGAAGGGCAAAGGACTGCAACCTAGACTACCCTACCTGACAAGGCTCTGATTTAAAATGGAAGTTGAAATAAGGAGTTTCCCAGACAAATGAAGGCTAAAAGAATACACGTCTGCCAAAGTAGTATTTTAAGACATGCTAAAGCGACTGCTTTAAGAAGATGAAGGTACAGGGTGACAGAGAGAAGAACACAGGTACAAAGGGGGAAAATGGAAATGAATAAGTACTTATTAATAATAACCTTAAACATAAATGGAATTAAATTCTCCAATCAAAAGACATCGGGTAGCTGAATGGATAAGAAAGTATGATCTGCACACATGCTGCCTACAAGAGACCCACCTCAGAACAAAAGACCTACACAGACTGAAAGTAAAGGACTGGGAAATTTTATTCCATACAAACAGACAGGAAAAAAAAATGGGGTAGAAATACTTATATTAGACAAAATAGATTTCAAAACAAAGGCCATAAAAATAGACACAAAAGGACACTTCAAAATATTGAAGGGTAGAATCTATCAAGAAGACATAAACATTGTAAACATAAATGTACCCAACATAGGAGCACTCAAATGTATAAGGAAAATCTTGGAAGACTTCAAGAAAGATATAGATAGTAACATACTTATAGTAGGTGATTTTACCACCCCACTATCATAAATTGATAGATCTTCCAAACAAAGAATTAACGAGAACATTACAGCACTGAACAGCACACTAGATTAAATGGACTTAATTAATATAAACAGAAACTTTCACCACAAAGAAGCAAAATACATGTTCTTTTCAAAGGCACATGGAATACTTTCAAAGAGAGACCACAGGATGGGACACAAAACAAGCCTGAATAAATTAAAGAACAATTGAAATCATATCAAGCAGTTTCTTGGACAACAATGGCTTGAAACTAGAAACCAAGGTCAAGGAAAAAACTCAAAAACAGTCAAATTCACGGAGACTGAATAATGTGTTATTAAAGAATGAATGGGTTAACAATGATATCAATACAAAATTAAAAAAAAATCTGGAAACAAATGAAAATGATCACACAAGAACCTAAAACCAGGGGACAGGAAAATGACAGTATGAAAGGGAAGTTCATAGAAATACAAGCCTACCTAAAAAAAGATAAGACCATTTCAAATAAACAACCTAACCTTGTACCTACAGAACTGGAGGAACAACAAAAAACAAAGCCCAGAACAAATAGAAGGAAGGACATACTGAAGGTCAGAGCAAAATTAAATGACATGGAGACACTAAAAGAACAATTCAAAGGATCAATAAATCCAGGAGCTGGTACTTTGAAAAGATAAACAAAATTGGCAAGCCTTTAACCAGATGCATCAAAAAAAAAAGGAGGGGGGGAGAGGGAGAGAGAGAGAGAGAGAGAGAGCCCAAATAAATAATATCAGAAACAAAAGAGAAAAAATTACAACTGATACAACAGAAATAAAAAGGATTATAAGGAATTACTATGAAAAACTATATGCCAAGAAATTTGAAAACCGGGGAAAAATTCTAGAAATATATAATCTTCTAAAACTGAATCAAGAAGAGGCAGAAAGCTTGAATATATTGATTACAACTTGTGAAATTAAAGCAGCAATAAAAACAAAAACAAAAAACACCCAGCACACAAAGGCCCTGGACTGGATGGCTTCACAGGAGAATTTTACTAAATATTTAAGGAAGAGCTAGTCCCCATCCTTCTCAAACTATTCCAAAAAATCCAAGAAGAGGGAAAACTCCCTTACTCATTTTATGAGGTCAGCATCATCCTGATCCCCAAACCAGATAAAGACACAACAAAGAAAGAAAACTACAGGCCAATATTGCTGATTAACATAGACACTAAAATACTCAACAAAATATTGGCAAACCATATAAGGTAGTACATTAAAAAGATCATCCACCATAATCAAGTGAGATTTATCTCAGAGATGCTAGGATGGTACAATATTCACAAATCAATAAACATAATATATTACATAAACAAAATACATGACAAATATCATATGCTCATATCAATAGATATAGAAAAAGCATTTGATAAAATCCAGGACCCCATACATGATAAAACCACTGATCAAAGTGGGAATAGAGGGAGTATACCTCAACATAATAAAGGCCATATATGAAAAAATTACAGCCAACAATGTACTCAATGGGCAAAAATTAAAGCTTTTCCATTAATACAATGAACAAGACAAGGGTGTCAGCTTTCACCCTTCTATTCAACATAGTATTAGAAGTTCTAGCCACACTGACCAGACAAGAAAAAGAAATAAAAAGTATCCAAATTGGTAAGGAGGAAGTAAAACTGTCATTGTTTGCAAATGACATGGTAGCATACCTAGAAAACCCTATAGATGCCACCCAAAACTACTCAGCTTAAAAAATGAATTTGGCAAAGTAGTGGCTTATAAAGTCAATATT
>PVKM010032832.1:0-16227 GCA_004027735.1 Carollia perspicillata
GTGTCTGAAAGTAATTAGCACAGTGCCTGACATAAACACTTCACTTAACAAATGGGAGCAGCTTCCAGACTCAAGTTCTAGATCCTCCATATGTTACAAACCTCAAGACTCAACTGTTTTCAGGGCCGGGTACAAGATGAGTGGTGGGAACGGGAGCCAGTTGGAAAGGACATACCATACCCTGCTCTGAAGCAAGGAATTTGCAAAGAAACAGAACTGAAAGCTAAAGAAACAAAAACCAAAAATGAACACAAACAAAACACCTCATGTCTGGGGCCTCATTTAGCTTAAGTCCATCACTTTGAAACTGCTTTGACTTTTGCTTCTTTCCTTCAGGTTGCACAGATCCTTCCAGGAGAAATTCTCTCGCCCACATCTCTGCCCCTTTTTTTTCACTTACTTCACATTCTTTGTGGCATTCTTGACATTTCAATGTAAAGTTTTGGATTTTCAGAATTGTTATGATAATTAAGTTACATACGTATATAAAGTGTCTAGTACCTGGCACATAAATTGTAGCTTTGATCTTATAAGTCTCTTGAATTCAGAGGCCAGGTCTCTAAGAATTCCAGGAATCTCTTTCCTGCTGGTTGACTGAGTGAAGAACAACAACAATAATGGTGACTACTACTCACTGAGTGATTAGCCACAGGACAGAATTCGTTCCTGATAGCCCTTGAGGTGGACTCTATTAGTGCCATCTCTATTGTGGAGAAGGGGAAACTGAGGCATCAAAGAGTAAATAACTAGCCAAGTTACACAGTTGGGAAGTAGCAGGATCAGGATTTGAACCAGTTGGGCTGGCACCTCAGCTCTTGTACTGAACACTGTACTCACCCTCCAACCAGCTTTTATTCATGCTTTTGAGGGCTCGATTCACACATTACCTCTTCTTCCACTCTCCATATAGAGTTAGTTAATTTACTCTGTCTTCTGAGCTCCCATGGCACTTCCCCATAGTGATGATTACATTGAACACATTTTTTCTTTTACACGTGTATTTATCTGTACGTGAGTTTCTTAAGGAAGAGTCTGTAAATTACTCATTGTTGTATACTTAGCATAGGGCTTGGCACATATCTATTAGGCAAAAATATGTGTTTAGATTTAATTGGTGGCTGCAAGAGCTGGAACATGGATGTCTGTACTATGGGTTTTGTAATATTTTTGTTTTTGTTGTTCTTTTCTGAGTTGAAGTAGCTAAAATGAACCTGCCTGAGATGTCTCATTTAATCAGAGCCCCCAAGTCCTTCCTTTTTGCACATTTGTCTTTCCACCCTATCCCTTCTGAGAAGCGTCAGTTCAGGGCAGATGTGACAACCCTGTGAAAGCCACAGAAGAGACAAAGGATGTGCTGAAACCTATGCCACTTACCAGTAATGATGGATATTTCACCAGACCACACACAAACAAGCTGAAAGAGCGAAGGAAGGAATTTCAGCTCCACCTCAACATGAGGTGGGATCCGTATTTTATCGTAACAATGCCTTCCATGTGTATACTGCTTTAATTTATAATCCTCTCTCTTCCATTATGTCGTCTGATTCTTATTCAACAGCTCTCTGGAGTAGGCAGGAGAAGCTCAAGGAGAGGGAGAGACTTGCCCAACATACACGCCAGCGAGAGGTACCTGGTTTCCACACACTTACATAACATGCCGTACAGGACGATCGAATAACTAATTTGATATTGGGAGCGTCCTGTTCCCAGAAGACACAGATCTGGATTCGTAAGGGCTATGAAGACAGGGAAGATTTTGCAGAGGATGGAAAATGGAAACACTGAGGACTGAACCAAGGGACGACATGCTGAGGGGAAAAAAGAAAGATGGAGGGCACGAGTTTAGGGGTGATGCTCATCTATGGACCCCAAAAAGAAGCTCTATCATAGGAGGTCATGTATTAAATTTTATAGGATAACAAAATTTAAAATGCATTCTGCTTCAAAGAAGAGGTGAGATAAACATTGGTGAGGCTACAGGATTTTTCAGTCAGAGTAAATTGACTTGGAAAACTATATTACATTTAATGTTCACGTGTGCTTTTAAAAACTCCTTCTTTTTTTCTGTGTCATTATGATCTCACCAAGAGGCACAACAGATCCCTTGGGCCTGTCCTCTCTGTCTAGTTTCCTGTTCCCTGTTCCCACCCACACTGGGCTTACTCTCGGCACTACAGGAATGTGGACAAATCCAGAGGCAGGAAGTAATTAGAATGGCGTCTTTGATGTTGGCACAAAAGCTTGCTTTGTGCTTCCTCATACTTAGTCCCTCTGGTTCTTGCAGATTGTGGGTCCTGGTCTTAGATACTCTTCCTGTGGACCATTCTCCTGGTCTAGTGGCCAGGCCTGCTCTGATCCTTGGCTTGTTCTGACTCCCTTTTGTCTGTTGGCTCCTCCCCTCCCCACTGCTGACTACCGGGCTGAAGCTACCCTGCTCTGGCCCATGGCCCACGTATCTGCTGCCAGCTGACGTGATGCAGGGGTCTCCAGTGTGCATCTACTTTCTCAAGAATATGTGACCACAACAGCAAGTGTCTGAAATAAGGTAGCATCTGCTCTATTTGGTAACATCTACTGATAGGTTCATGTTCATAAACATGCAGCTCATGTTCATGAGCTCTTGGTGTGACAGAGGAGGAACGTTAGGGAGAGGGAGGGAGAGAGGGAGAGAGGGAGAGAGGGAGAGAGAGGGAGAGAGAGAGAGAGAGAGAGAGAGAGAGAATGAGATAGTTAGTTCCAGGCTTCTGCAAATGAAAAACAAGGCAGAGACATAGGGAATTCCAAAGTACAGCTGAAGGCACGGCACTTTGGGCAGCTGAATCCCATTAAAAATCATGAGAAAGTTCTGTATTCCTGCCATTGTGATGAAGAGGAAAAGCAAACCTCTGAGGTTTTCACAAAGAAAACATTTTGTAACCAGAAGGCATAAAGTTCTGTAAAATCTTGTGCAAATGGAAATGGTTTGATAGGCACCCAGAAGGTCCATGAAGGACAATTTAGTATAGCTCTCACCTAGGGAGGCCCCCAAAGGGCAATTCCACTTCCCTCAGCAAGGGAGCATCTGCAGGAGGAGTCAAAGCCAGGTGCGAGCTCCCCACCCCGCCAGCTGATGTAAGATCAAAAGGCTTGATGTGCAAGGAGGGCAGAGAAAGCTGTCTTCATAGTGACAGCCTGTCATTTAAAAAATCATTTCGATCATGTCCATAGATAAGATAGAATCACTCATTGGCCTTAATTCTTTTCCTCTAAATTTTTACTTTAGACTGTCTCTGGATCCTAACATTAAATTAATCTTAAAATTTAAGTCATTCTCAGCAATAAAAAAAGAATTAATAAAAACATTCCTGGTAGCTGTTTGGAGTGACAGACGAGGCATCATCTCTTGAGGCACAGTAGAGGCATTTTCATGGGCTTTACAGCATGATGAAAGAGGCCAAATTTATCTCATAGAAAAGCAACAGGTCCATACTTTATTTTCATAATGCAAAATGCATTTGGATCTCAAAAAAAAGAGATCTTTTCCTACAGTAGTTTTAAAGGCTCTGTGAATATTTATATTTAATTTTTGCATGTATCCTGTTCTATGTTTAGAATACTTTGGGCCAATAAACTCCAGAGAATATCCAGAAGATAGAAAGACTGAGCAATGAGGGGAAACCCACAGCACCGTCAGTCTGAAGAGGAAGGCTGATGGCAGAGAGAACTGATGTTTACCAACCAGAAATGATAGGCCAAGGTGAACATCCTCAAAGATTAATCAGAAGTAGCTTTTGCACAAACAAAAGAAAGCATGAAGTCATACCATGGCCAGTAATTCTATGGAAACTATTACTCAAAGATGTTTCCAATTAGAAAATAAAAATATGGGTTGAAGAGGATGATGAATTTAATAATAAGTAATTATTGTGGGATTCTGGGAATGCCTCACAGAAAGCAACCTTGTCTTCCAAACCATTATTCCTAGTTGTCATTTTAGGGTCAGGTTACTTGGTTAGAGAGACTGCCAGGTTCGTGGTTTGAGCCATCAATGGTGATTCTTTGGTTTATGGGAATGTATGAGAATGACGGTCTTGGCAAGTAGTCATCTGCCCTCCACTTTGCCTCCTGTAAGGTATGGGGGTCCACACTCCTGAACTGGATAACTTGAGCATAAAAAATACAAGACACGGGGCTTTCTACTTTATCATAACTTGAACACAAAAGGCCAGTGTGAGGCTGGCTCAGCAGTAGCATGATGGGAATTCAGTATGCCACCAGAATTTCACTAATGCAGTTTGTGCATAATGTACAATTTCATTCTGTGGCTTCCCTGAGGTCTGGCTTCTCACAGTACTTAGTTTCTTATAAAGTACTTAAGACGAAAAGCAAATTGATGATGGGGGAGAGTATTCCTGGAATATCTATTTCACCTCAAGACATTTCCTCTGTCCCTTCGCACCCGTCCTCCCTGCCCACCCCCCCTCCCTCCTTCACCCTGGCCTCACACAGGCATGGGGATGAAAAGGGCACAGCAGGACATCGGCATGAAATAATTCTGAGGTCCCATCAGATTTCCAACGCTGGGTCACCTCACTGGCCTCTGACATTGGTTTTCTTTCTAGTGAGTGACTGGTTACGGGCCCCAGAAAGGGCACGTGAAAGCACCGACCGAGAACACAGTGGGGTCTAAGTAAGGCATAGCCCCTCTCTGTACTCAGCAGTCCCTCTTGGCTAGAAGCCTGTCCTTTGAACCATAAAAGACAAATGAGTCTTCCTCAGAAATGAAAAAGGGAAACAACCTCATCTGAATATCCCAGTTGTATCCATTATAAAAGTAAGGGCTGGCATCTTGGTAGACCCCCTCCTCTTAGCCGATTTTTTTGGGGGGTGTGGGGTGGGGTTGACTATAGAAGAACCATATAAAATAACTTAAAAAATGAAGAAAATCAGTTTTTTCTCTCTCTCCCCCAAATTTTACTATTAAATTTCAAATGGGTATATAAGTCTTTGTCTCTACAAATGTGTACTGAAATAAAACAAAAGGGTCTGTTTGTGGAGATGGCATTCAGCTCAGTGAAGAGAGAGTAAAACACTTTGAAATGGTTCCCTCAGAGGCCATGGTGTTCTGAATTCAAAGAAGTTCTCTCTCAGCCACCTTAGGCATTTGTTTTTATTAAGTTTTTACAAAGTAAACAATTCAACAAAGGCCCTCAAGAACTGTGTTTCTGACCAGCAAAATAAGTACAGATTCCAGATGGTTCACATTTTTCCATGTCACTAATTCAAACTCAGAAACCTCTTGTTTATTGGACATGTATTTAATCCTAATGTTTTTCATACCTCTATTCCAAGAATCCCCATTCCCATCTCTCCATCCCTTCGTTTGCCAAAGCCGTTGATGGGGTAATTTGTCATAGATGGAACTGGACCTTTCCAGCTTAGTCTCCTGCAGAAGTATTTAAACTTCATGCCAAAATGAGATTTCATAATGATATATAACTTTTATCTATTTGTATTCATGTTAATATAAGAAGGTACGGAAATTCCCTTCTTCTGAAATCTTTAAAAATTGAATACATACTCTCTCTCTTTTTTTTCCGGTAAACTGAATAGGGGTTAAAGAGGTAAATCACCTGTCAAGGTCCTCTTCAGGTCCTACATATGTCTACACTTGGGTCGCAGAGCTGGCCTTTTGGATTTTGCTCCTAAGGCTGGTGGGCATTAGAGGAACTACTAACAGAACTATTCTGTGCTCTCCCAGCACTAGAGATGGGCTGTAGATGGTGGGTTTACATGCTTCATCATGTCCTTTTTTCTGCCTGACCCTGTTCTGGAGTCCCAGCAGTGGCCAAGGAACCAGGAGAGCAGAGAACAGGGAACTAACAGCAATGACAAGTCTTCATGGAAAATACAATGTAATAGTGCTGGGCAGTGCAAGGGCAAGAGACTTGATCTCTTCTCTATGTGCTTGTCTTTAATGGGATGAGGTCTAATGTGGTATTTTTGAATTCACAATTATACTAATAAAATTATCTTTAATCATGGTGAATATTTATTGACATAAGCACTGCGTTAAGTGCTCTTGGATATTCTCTATTATTTCTTACAATACTAACAAGTAGATTCTATTATCTCAATTTTAAAAGCGAGGAGACTGAGTCTTGGAGACCCTGATACCTACTTGCTCGAGAAACATGCATGCTATATAGAAAATAAATCCCCTGCTGTTGTAGCTCAGTGAATTGAATGCAGGCCTATGAACCAAAGGGTCACTGGTTCGATTCCCAGTTGGGGCACATGCCTGGGTTTCTGGCCAAGTAAGGTACCCAGTAGGGGGCGCACAAGAAGCAACCACATATTGATGCTTCTCCCCCTTTCTTTCTCCCTCCTTTACCCTCTCTCTAAATATAAAATAAATAAAATCTAAAAAGAAAAGAAAAGAAATCATGTATATCTTAGTAAATGAAAGGTATCTTATGCAAAGGCGTTTTGTAGGCAGCATTTAGCAATTATTTTTGGAATAACAGCATCCTCATACATATCCTTTTTATAGGTTAGCAGATACTTCACAGGTATTCTCAGGGTTACACCAAATCATAGTAAGGTTGGAGGAGAAATGGCAGATAGGCTGGCCTCCAGAATTGGAAATACGAGGTACTGTAGAGACCTCAAACATGGTTAAACACTACAGGAATACAAGAGCTCCTTAAGAGTATTTCTTACCTGATGAAATTTAGTAAGTTTCCAACCAGAAGAATCTTCATGAGAAAAAAAATTGGCAGGAACACTGTTAAGAGAAAGATAAGAGGCAATCAAGAAAGGAAATAGAAATCACTCTATCATAATTAATACTAACTCTTGGACAGAGTAAACACCTTTATCCCGACAATATATGAGTTGTATTACCTACATCACTTTTATTAGTAACTTAAATTCATAGGTGAAGAAGATGCAATTGGATAAGCATAGGGATTAGCGAAAAAGGAAATTTCACAATTTAGTAATAAATTCTATAGAAAGTAACAATATCAGAGTTACAACTAAATAGTCTAGACAATGTTAATTAATGTTTATTTTGACCTAAGAATTATTTGCCTAAGTGAAGGCATTATTTTGAGTGACCAAAGCTTTGAAAAATTTTTTTTTGCATTCCAAAGTCTGCCTCCTAATGCAGTGAAATAGTTTGTTTATTTGATGATTTATTTCCTTTTTTTAATTACCAAATAATGTGGGGGGAATTATGAGTACAGTAAAGAAGTGTCTGATGGGGTGTTTGTGAGGACAAGGAGCATGGAGACAGTGCTTTGTCAGTAAAACTGCTTTTAGTATTTTATCGGTATTTCCAAGTAAGGAAGTGAAGACACTGTTTTTCTTTAGTTAGGGAGTCAGTTCATATCAGAGCTAGTCCCTTCACCTCCGTCTTCGGATTCCCCATCACATCGAGCTCAGTGGAATTAGGGATCCGTAGAAGTAATGTTTTCATACTTCTTCACCTTCAGCTGGTGCTGGCCAGTTTACACCAAATGCTAGGCTCCTGCTCAGACACATTCATGGGCAGCCTGGCACACATGCCCAGCTGCCCTGCCTTCACAGCCTGTGCTTGGTGGTGTAGAGATTGTTTCCAGTGTGTGCCATTTCTCGGCCACCCCATTCTCCTCTCCAAATAGGCACAAGGATAGTGGCTAGTCATTTCTGGAGCTTCAACACTTGCTCCATTTCTCCTCCCTCCACACCCATTTCTGGATTCAAACTGATTACAGCTCATACTTCTGCTCCTCCAAATCTCTCTAATACGCCCCAGAGAGTTGTGACTTATAAATGCAAAAACTTGAGCTTGACCTTCTTTAAGCCTACCATTCTCTTAATGTCTAAATCAGTGGAGGGTTTCCTGTAGACACAAGTTGGCTTAGAAAAGTTCTCAAAGTCAAGACTACTAAAGAACCACATCACCTTCATTGACTAAATGCATCCTACAATATTTTCATTCCAGAAAAGTCATGATGAACTCATAGCTATTTTGCCGAGTGCTTTCTTCTTAAGTTTTTATGGCAAGCCAGTGCCTCTCAGCTCAACAGGGCAAAGTGCCCATAGACTTGAACTTGTGAGCTTGTCTGGGCTAGAAACTCAGAAACTTCAAGACACTGAACTCATTTCTAGTATGACTATGTATTTGTGTGTCAGCAAAGGCCATTCTCTTTTCCCTTTACTGAAAAAAATCAACTCCAAACACTGAGTTTCGAGGCTGGCATAAAAGAAGTAATAGATATGGTTCTTGCCTTAGAAGTGTTTATTTACAATTAAGTCTAAATACAAGACTGGCACATATGAAATAATTAGAAACAATGAAAAATGGATCAAGTTAAGCGTGAACTATGCAGTACAGACCATACAGAGAACCGGGGACAACTTTAGGAAAGAAGGGATTAAGGTAAAGATGAAAATATATATATGATTTCTGTAAAATGATAGATGGTCTTTCTCTGCATATTACTGAGAAAGTGAATGTGCTAGTTTATATTTAATACCACTCACTAAATATCATTGTACAATAAATGTATAAGTGTCCCAAACTGGTAACCAGTGGGTCAAAGAACTTTTTTATTCTACCATCACATTCAATGTTTTAAAACAAATCCGAATTAGTTGCCAACGAGAATAAGTTCAAAGATTTTACATTAAAGATATGATTTACTGCATATTTTCTGTTAAAACCTAGCCTACGTTTCCGCATTACAATGGAGCTGAGTGAAAGCACCCCTGCTGGACGGAGCATTAGCTATGCGGTCTCCACCACCTGCACCAAGCGCCTCTCTCACCTAACCTGCTCTGCTCACCTACACCTTCTCTCTGGCCCCTGCGGGCATTTGAACTTGTAATCCCTGCTGCGCATTCCCAGGTCATCCTGCACCAGGCTGGGGTGGGGGGTGGGGGCCGACGAACGTTCTACTCCAACTAATTTAATCAAAACAGACGATTTATGTCCTCTCAACCTCCCTTTTGAAAGATAAAGCTACTTACACACAGGAAGATACTTTGGAAAATACCGTTCTCAGCCTAGAGGGAAAAATATCACGGACAACACACGCAGAGAGCTGTGCTTTGATTCTGTGAGAGCACCGGTGATCACAACGCAAAATGCACGAGGCAGAGGGGGTTTGACAGGCTGCATGTGTGTGTGGGCGGGTGTCTCAGTGACTTTTCTGAATTTTGGATGATGTAGCAAATACTTTGAGGTTAATTGTTCTCTTTTTTCATAAAAGGTACCTACTTTACAAAGATTTCTATTTTAACAGAGTTGTTCTAAAAATTTTGAAGTATAGTCAAGTCTGCCTGTAAAGTAGTTATGTACACCCTATAAAGTATGAGTATTTACTGTGCACCATCAATTCCTTATGGTCTGTCCTGAGGAAATGTATGGCCCCTCCAGCCTGTCGGCAGTACAAGCAACATGTGTCAGCTTTGAAATGAGTTTCATGCTCATATTGGAAGAGTTATTCATTTGTTCATTCAGCCATCCCAAATGTATGTATTTAGTCCATAGGAAGTCATATTAAATTATCACTAACTTCTCTTGCAACATGACATGTTTTCAGACAAAGTTGCCAGGAATAAAGAAAGCTGGCTTAGGAATTGATTTTCAATACTTTGACTTTATTTTATTCTTTAAAATATTTTATTTATTTATTCTTTGGAGAGAGGGGAAAGGAGGGAGGAAGAGAGAGGGAGAAACATCTATTAGTTGCCTCTCAGAGGCCCACATCTGGGACCCTGGCCTCTAACCCAGGCCTGTGCCCTTCCTGGGAATAGAACCAGCAACCTTTCAGTTAGCAGGCTGGTGCTCTGTCTACTGAGCCACACCAGCCAGGGCCGCAACACTTTGGCTTTAGTTCTCTCTGTCCAGCCTGTTCTGCGTGCAGGCCAGGTGCAGGGCTGATACTTAGCTTGCAGGTGCCAATAAGACTACTATGGTTTTTAATGTCTGGCTTCCCTTTAGAATGGGTCCTGCAATTCATTAGTAGATTCCCAGGGCTTTCTAGTTGTTAATACCTCATCACCACTGCTCCTGCTCCCCTAAGAAGTCTTTTTTTCTCTTTTTAGTTCTAATCTCGTCTTGCTGGTTTAACAGGTGAGATGTTACCCTCTCTGTTCAGGGTCCTTGGAAGAGAAGAGGGGCCTACTTGTGTCACATCTTAAGATGGAAAATTGTAGAAAACATTGCATAAATATTTGAGTTTTCACTCTTCTTCTTTTCAAAGTTTATCTTAACAGAGCACAGAGGGAGACTCTATTGTAAAACAGTGTTGAGAAAGAGAACGTGAGAGGAGAGGGTGTTTTTATGGAATAGGAATCTGGGGATGGGGCAGCCGACTGTAACTGAATCGCCTGTTCTTTAGAGCAGGAGGCAGCCCTGGTCAGGCCTGAGGGAGGTGTTGGCAGTGCTACCCCACCTGGTCCCATGGGCCTTTTCTTTCATCCTTTTGCTTTCCCCAACAGTAATGGATTCTAATATATTCAAAATATAAATTGTAACATATTCAATTATAATTATGATGTATTCAAAACATAGGTAAATTCTGCACATTTCCATCAACCAGAGAATTATACAGTTAAAATTTTGATGTAAATACTTTCAGCCAATATAAACATGTATATTATGTACAGTTTTTAAAATAAGATTGTACAATAAATATTCATATACGCATATATATCAACATACATTTTACATATATACATAAATGTCATGTGCATTCTATATATACTGTATACATATATTCCATGTACTACACACACATACTGTATAGGTACGTATATACATATGTATACATATTGTCAGTATACATACGTATACGTGCTTATTTGTAAACTATTTCATGTAGTATTGTAAAAGTTCTTCTACTCCAGTAAATATACAACTTCAAATAATTTGTAATGACTGTATAATTCTCCATTATACTGGCATATAATTTTCTTAACCAGTACCCTATGATTGACCATTTTAACTTTTTCCCCATTACCAGTAGAATGTGCTTGGGGAAAAAGATTTTTTTAAGCTGCTGGCAGCATTCCGTAAGGCAGAAGGGATAAAAACGGACTGCCTTCTGTGCTGACAGAGCAGGCGTTCTGAGGTTCTGGGGACAGTCGGAAAAGAAGGGGTCCTGGGGAGGGTCTGCGTTACGGAGGCCCAAGATCAGGCAGGCGTCTGAATGTTAGAAAAAAATGTTTCTAAGAAATTCCCAAGGGGATTTAAAACCAGGGCATATCGAATATTCAGCCATCTAGTGTGCTGTGCTGTGATGTGACTGCACGCAAAACTGAAGGATGAACGACGTAAGTAAAATACCAGTTCTGTGCCATCAGGCAATGGAGTAAGAGGTCTAGAGTAGATGTTACCCCTCCAAGAGTCCTAGGAGGGAGGAATGCTAAGCTTCTCTCTATACATGGGGAGGAGGTCTGAGGTTGTTTCATTTAAATACCAAAGTTAGAACGGCTTCGTCAGCCTGGAGTGTTTGGATACACCTAGACAGCAAACACAACACTAAAATGAAAATCTTTGCATGTTTGTTGACTACATTCGAATTTAGAAGTGAATTTTGAATTTCCAGTTTAGAAGTCAAATTCATGTACTTTTCTAGATCCTTCTCCCTCATACTTTTTCTTTTGGTCATTTTCTCTTCTTTTTGTTTTCTCCTTTCTTTTAACAAAAATCAAATAACTTGTCATTAGATGGTCCATTCACATTGTACAAAATTCAAAAGTTACAAAAGGACATGGAGACTAGAGTAATTCATGCCCACTCAAATCTACCAGTGACCATTTGCTCTTAGAGTCGACGAAAGTTATTTAGTTGTACCTCTTCTAGGAGTTCAAAGCATACACAGCAGATGTGAATAAGGAGCCTGTCCCCTTTGTTTCCACAAATGGTAGCATACCCTACAAAGAATTTGCCACTGCTTTTCTCACTTAGCACACCCCAGCAACAGTTGTTTCATATTAGTGAACATAGAACTGTCCAATGACTGTATATGTAATGCAGTGCAAATGAAAATGTATACAGTTTATTCAGCCAGACCCTTTTTAATGGAAATTAAGGTTGTTTCCTCTTTTCTTTGAAACACACAATTTTACAATCGTCTTGGACATATGTCTCCTGATTATGTGCAAATATATCTATCTGATAAGATAACTAGAAGTAGAATTTCTGAGTCTCATTGTATATTTTTAATTTTGATATTGTTAAGTTACCATCCATAGAGGTTGTACCAATTTGCACACCCACTGCAAATGGATGAGAGTACTGCCTTCCTTACATCTTAGTCAAAATTTTTAATCTTTAGTTAACCCATCCGATAACTGAAAATCTCTATCTCATTTTAATATGCATTTTCTTATTTTAAGTGAAATATAGTATATTTAAAACACCTTTAATTCCTATTTATTTGTTCTATTTGTTAATTTTTATATAAATTATTGTTTCTTTCCTTTTGATTCATAGGAGTTCTTTATATTGTATAGCAATTAGTCCTTTTACTATATAATGTCTAGCAGACATTTTTCCTAGTTTGCTTTTTAACATTGTTTAGGCATATTTAATTTAGGTAGAAATTTTATTTTTGAGTAGTTGAATTTACTGAACTTTTATGACTTTTCATTGTTTTATTTTTTGCTAGGGTCATTATTTTTACCTTTCAAGAATTTTTACAAAAAAAGAGATCCTATTCACATTTTCTTCCAGCATATTTGTGGTTACACCTTTTATATTTACCTCTCTGGACCCATCTGGAACTATTTTGGTATACACCTCTGCTTTTCTTCATGTTTCCCTTCTTCTGGGCTTAGGCAAGTTGCCAGGAGTTGGAACAGGCTAGGCACAGCCTCGCCCTCCCGGGCAGTCCTCTTCCCTGAGAGGCCTAAGTGGAGAACCAGCTGCCCCACGCTTGGTTTGAGAGGCAGCATGCAGCACAGGGTTTGGAGGAAACAGACTGGGAGTGGGAGAGTTCCCAGAGTCCCCATGGAGCTCCCCCCAGAAGAGTTCAAGGGCTGCTGGTTTGAAGTGTGAAATGACATTTCTGGATTCTTGAGTCTTCAAGCGCTGTTGCTTCACAATTTTCTCTATGAATTCCTTCTGTATCTCAACAAATGATTGCATATGCAGAAAGAAGATGAGATTCAAAGAGAAAAATAGCCTAGACATACTGTTGGAACGCTGTATCTTGAAAGACATAGTTGAAGAATTGTGCTGGAATAGGTGCCCCTAAAGGCCTTTATTTTATGGTTTTACCAGCTTTCCCGTCAGAAAATGGACAATTTTAATACTGGCCTTGCTACTTCCAGATCTGTCAGGGCTCCCGGGACTCCCCTCCCTTCATTGTTGACACAGGGGTTGGGCTAGGTCCTCAGGGTCCCTTCCTGCCATGGCAATCTCTGGCTGTTGGTGGCATTCAAACAAAACAAGGATGGTCTTTATCACTACCATCCCCACAACCACCACCAAAAACAACAACAAAAAAGGAAATCTCCAACTCTGTCCATTTCTGAAGACTGAAAACAAGAAGCGTTGTTTCTTTCTAAATATTAAAATAAACTCCCAACTACCTTTGAGCAGAAAGCCTACAAGAGTGTATACCTCACCTCATGCCATCCATTCCCGGGCCCAGGAGGCTAATCTGATATGGTTCCGGACGCATACTGATGCCTAATAGAGTCCAACTACAGCTGCTCCCCAATGGGTTACTACCGTATTTGGCAAGTTTACAGCAAGTATAACACTTCTGATGAAGAAGTCATTTCAGTTTGGGAAAAATGTATAATTTGGCCACTTGATTTGTATTGTTCTGAAAGTTGCCAGACTTGTCCTGCCAGGCATTAGAGTCAAGAACTTTCATCTTCCTTGGCTCCACCCCGTGTCCTCTGTGCAGAGCAGAGCAAAGGGAGGAGGCCCCAAGGCAGTGCCATCCCAGCAGCCAAGGAGAGGTCCGGGTTTCGAAAGAATGATGACTTTTGAATTATAAAAGCTCTTCCACAGAAGCTTTCACTCAAGACTTTTATTGACATTACAAATAGAAATGAGCCCGAGCTGTGTAGTACGCCATTGGAAGTCAGTGAGGATAACAGATCTGTAGTGGTTCCTCCCAGGAAAGACAGCTTCCGTGGGTTAATTCTTCACAAATACACACATAGGGGACATGCCCATAATTTTTCCCCCTGTGTTCTTAATTTGGAAGATATCACATGTATTACTTAATAAGTTTCTGTAAGTGACATGGTATCTGATTTTAGCAAATAGAAACTCTACATGTAAGTGAAATCTCTCTGTAACGAATAGGTGAACTGCTTAGGTCAATATTTGCTTTCCCTTCTGCTTGGAAGGTTGTTGCCCTTGGGCTTTTCAAATAGGGCCCTTGACCCTTTTTTCTAAGGCTGTTGTTCTGCTCTTCAGAGGGAGGTTGTCAGTTATGTCCTTTAAAACCATCTATTATTCTGAGCTACTGCTGTCCCTAATCTCTCTGACAAAGTTTCTCTTGGTCAGCTCTCTTAGACCCCAGAACTCCATGCTCAAAATGCAAGCTGATTAGTCTCCTTGGATCCTGGCAGGTCATTCTAATATTTTACCTCCTCTCTTCTCAAAGGGGGCAAATGCTTTTTCATTTCGTCATCTGATCATTTAAAAACCATGGAAGTTTTGGTCTACAACAAGGTTATACATGCTCCTCCCCAAACTCACTATTGTAGAGCAGAAACTGAGGGCCAAGACCAATTGACATCGTGTAGTTCCTCAAAGATCAAAGGCACCAACATCAATACATTTCTCTAATGAGAAGACTATCCCGGCTTAGGAATTTAAATGTTTCAAAGTGATGATGAATATGAGCACAGTGCAGAGAGACTCAACAAAATAGAGTGTCAAACTTGAAGCGGGGTGGCAGAGGAATTTGAGTGTAAAGTAACACTGAGTGAGTGGTATGAAATAATTGTTTTCAAGAAGCAAAGGCTGGTAGAGCCTACAAAGTTTACAACTTGCGGCTGCAAGTTACTTATCTTGTAAGAATTCTGAAAATAGAGTTGTTTTTAAATATTTCGAAGTGTACAATTATATAACCTGAATATTGGTGAATAAACCTGGACTTTTCCAAGCTCGATCGTGCCAAGAATTTTCAAATGTCATCAGTGTTATCATAGACCTTCTCATGTACTTTCTTCATCTTCCTGACCTATTGTCACTGCGACGCACATTTAACCAAAGTTGACTGCAACCACCGTAGGTAGTCTTTTATACAGGGCCTGGGTTCTTGGTAGCTATGATTTTTACAAATGAAGTGATTTTTAAACATATTTGGAGAATCTGTAGAGATTCTTTGACACATTGAAAGGTGGGGTCTTTGACTCCTCCCATTGAGTCTGGGCTCTAAGCAGCAATTCTATTCCTGTGGAAATGACACTATATAAGGAAGGATCAGAAAGGCCATGCAGCTTCTTCCTGGCTCTTGTGGGAGCTAGTCACCATCTGAGAAGTCTGGCTATTCTGAAGCTGTCATGCTGGAGGGGCTACTTGTTGGCACTTTAATAAGCAGCCCTACTAAGCTCTCAGCCTATAGTCAATATCAACTACCAGATGTGCCAGAAAGAAGCCTCAGGGTCATTTCAGCCACAAGTCAAGTTGTCCCCAGTCTTGAGTCCCCCTAGCTGGAGTTCCAGACAATGTGGAAAGAGGCGAGATATCTGTACCATGTTCTGTCTGAATTCCTGACCCATAGAATCCAACAAATGGTTGTTTTGGGATGGTTTTTTTATGCAGCAATAGTAATTAGAACGATTCATACTCACTATAATTCAAATTGCATTGCTTAATTAATCCACCATGTTTAATTCAATTCAGGTTATCAAATCTTATCTTGAAAAAAACCCTGTACTGATTTAAATCTTCTTGGTAGTATGTTTTCCCAACCTATTATGATTTAGCCACTGCACAGACATTGTATTTGGGTTGGAGAGGGGGGAGGGAGAGGATGATTTGGATGTCCTTTTATAAGAAGTAAAATGGAGAAGCTTTATCTAGGCTGACACTCCAGGGGTCTAACGGAGTCACCAGGTATGATTGGCTTGTACTCCTACGTATTATGAACTACTCTGGCCCAGGGTTTTTATATGTCGTAAACAACCGGTGCTTAGAGAGTGCACATACCAGCTTGAATGTCTCAGAATCCAGGTGGCCTGAACAACGCCCCTGCTATCTTTCGCTGCCTGGTGAAC
>PVKM010032833.1:0-16231 GCA_004027735.1 Carollia perspicillata
CCTGGACTTCCTGGAAGTCTATTTCCTTTGCCAGATTGGGGAAGTTCTCCTTTATTATTTGTTCAAATAACTTTTCCCCTTATTGCTCTTCCTCTTCCCCTTCTGGTACCCCTATAATGTGGATGTTGGAACGTTTCAAGATGTCCTGGAGGTTCCTAAGCCTCTTCTCATTTTTTTTGAATTCTTGTTTCTTCCTTCTTTTCTGTTTGGTTGTTTCTTGCTTCCTTCTGGTCCACTCACTCCATTGATTTGAGTTCCAGTTTTCTTCCCATCACAATTGGTACCCTGTGTGTTTTCCTTCATTTCACTTAGTGTAGCCTTCATTTTTTCACCTAATTTGTAACTAAAATCAACCAATTCTGTGAGCATCCTGATCACCAGTGCTTTGAATTGTGCATCTGATAGGTTGCTTATATCTTGGTTGCTTAAAAGTATTGGCTCTGGGGCTTTGATCTGTTCTTCCATTTGAGCCTTTTTTTTGGGGGGGTGGGGGTGTCATGGCTGTTATGTAGTGAGGGGCGGAGCCTTAGGTGTTCACCAGGGTGGGACAACCCAGTGGCTGGGTTGTGATGCTGTATGTAGGGGCGGGTCTGAGAGGGAACAATGGCACTTGCTCCATTCTCTCTTGGATTTCAGTCCCTTCTGCCACTTCCCATAAGCAAACTGGGCTCTTCTGGTGCTGGTTCCCAGGTGGGTGGATTTGTGTACGTTCTAGGACCCTGTGGATCTCTCCAACAACCTCTCCTGTGAGGCTGGGAGTTTCTCCTGGCACCTCAACCCACACAAGTGTTTTCAATCAGTGTTTTGAGGCTTTATTTCCTGGTGCTGGGGCCCTGGGTTGCGTGGTCTGTCTGGCTGCCCATTTTCGCCTGGTTTATCTGCACGTGAATGTGGGGCCGTGGTCAGCCAGCTGCTTTGTGCACCTCACTGGGTCTGCTCATTGCCACCCCGCAGGCAGGGTCTATGTGCCCGGGGTCGCCAGCCACCACTTTTTCCTGACTCAACCCCGCTCCACCAGCCACCAACTCCGCCCCTCTTACCGGTCTGGATGAATGGTTGTCAGACTTCCGTACAGTTCAATTTTCTGTCAGTTCTGGTTGGTTTTTTTTGGTTGTTTCTAAATTTTTGTTGTACTTAATTTTGGTTGTGTGAGGAGGCACAGTGTGTCTACCTATGCCTCCATCTTGGCCAGAAGTCCAACAATAATTTGTTAGTGTTAGGTAAACTGAAATAAGAAAAACTAAAATATTCACATCCTTTCATTTTGTCTCAAAATATAAATCAAAATATAAATATAATATAAATCAAAAATTATATTATAAAATGTAAATCACTGTATTTTATTGATTTATAAAATAAAAATATAAATCAAAATTGTTCTCATTGTAAACTCAAGATATTTGGCAAAGAAAGAGTCTCTCCAAAGAAAACCTGAAATTTATGGAACTATTTATAAATTAATTCTGATCAGTTACCCAAGTTCTGATAGTGTCATGGCTTGGCAACAAATGCTTAAGAAGCAGCTGGAAGCAAGAAAAACACATGCCCTCTCCTCAGGCTGTTTAAATTCTAGCAGAAAATAGCTAAAGTTTATTGATCCTTTTAAATAGGTGCAAGTCACCATGCACAACGCTTTGTATTTTTTTCCTGAAATATCACAAAAATAAGATGAGTTAGATAAACAGTACAATCATCACTGAAAAAAAAAGGATTTGAGAGGTTAACTTGTCCACAGCAAGGTCACACAATAAGACTTAACTGGGACTTACTGAATCTCGGTTTGACACTGAAGACTATGTTCTTAAACACTATGTTCCAAAGATTCATTACTCATGAAAAACAGTTACAACATTAAAGTGATTGTGAAACATGAGAGAAAGTACAAGACACCCAGAGAACGAGAGAATAAATCAGTCACATTCATTTATGGTTGTTCTCTGTGTGACAAACACGAGCTCCAGCAGATAAGCATAATGAAGGGCTAATCTTTCACTTCTCATGTGCTACACACACAGGCGTACATTTTAAGTACACAAGCATGTCTGTGCATCTCTTCTCCAGCAATCTCCCATGATGAGGAATCCGTGAAGCTAATACAGTCCTTCTTCCTGTTTATTTTAGTGAATAAGCACTCATACAGACTGATACTGACAAGTAATGCATTGCTGATTTAGGATCTCATAACTTAAGTCTATCAATTTTAAGGTAAATGGACAAAATAAAGAACATTCTTAATGCTATTGTGGAACAATCTTCTAAAATATGACTATCCTATATATAAATTCCAGGTTCCAGTAACATCCAGGAAAATAAAATGGAAGGATAACTTTTTTAAATGTGTATGTCCTCAAAAATTTTTTCTCTATGAGAATTTCTGCACTGTAGTCATACGAGATCCTTAAGTGTGGAAAAGTGTGACGTATCTGACATATGCTACTTTTAAAATCTATATTAATAAAACTTCAAGGGAAATATTAAATAACATTTGAAAAAAGCAAATTATAGTAGTCACAAATTAACAACTAACTCTAAAACCAAAATATTTATTATAAAAACTATGCTGGTTCAGGTTTCCTTGGTTTTTAATATCAGTAATTCTTAATGCAACTTGAAACATTTATAATATTGTAAGTTTCAAAGAATTATTTTATAAGTTGGTTTAATTTGTGAGAAAATAGCTTTTATGAATGCCAGTTGTACTTCTTTGGAAAGACAAATGTAAACCTATTTAGTGATCTGATTTTCTCTTTCATCTTGTCTCCAGTTTCTGTGTAGATTTATAATGTTCATTGTTTCCAATTTTAACAAATCACCTAATGGCAGAAAGGAAAATATGTTAACCTTGGAATTATTTGCAGTTGGAGAAATCCCTTTTGTCTGGCCCATACAGGGCCTGCAATCTGTTTTAAACACAGATTGTCTGTCTTTCGTCTGACAGCCACCAAGCTGCACAAATTACTTTCTGCCTGTTCACCTGTTTGCAGCTGCATCTGTAAGCTAAAGATTCTGCAGTTTGACTTGAGCAACCACTTCAGGATTGATGACATGTGCTGCTGATAAAGTGAGCAATTTGAAGAAATTACTGGCTATCGTTATTGAAAGACATCTGGGCATGAGCTGAGAACTAGAAGCCTTCAATCATGTGCTTGCAACCTGCAGTGGCGGCAGCAGTGTTTGAAGTGATACCCTACTAAAAAGAAGTTGGCCCTGGCACTAAATAACCAGGCAATGTATGGAACATAATCTCTCAAATGAGTAATAAAAGGTTCTGTCTTGTAGCTGTAAAAATTTGGAGTTTGGTCTTTTCTTTAAAATATTCTTTGATTTTAAAAAAGGGAGGGAGGGAGGGAGGCAATAATTTCTGTTTCTTCTCTCTTCTAATAACTTCACTTATACATTACCTCTTATTTCCTATGTCATTAATTTATTTCAAACTGCTACTCCTATCACTGCTATAAAAAATAGCATTTATTGAATACTTACCACATGGCCCACACCCTAACCCTAGAAAGAGCTTTATGACTATTATCTTATTAATACTCACATCCCCTTTATTAACCAGAGTTACTATTCCATTTCTCTGGTGGAAAACTAAACTAAAGCTCCAGGAAATTAGCCTAATGTCACACAACTGTGAGTCTATCTCCTGATGAAGTGCTCACTCAATTTAACTGTGCAACCTTTCTGCTCTGACATTTTTGGAAATTTCCTGGTATCCTGAAGTACTTCTGATGTGTGATCAATTGTATATTTTGCCAGAACCATTGTATCCTTCAAGTTGGCCATTAAGAGATGTGGTTTCTATCCTACCTTTCTATCTCATTTTATAAAATTTATTCCAAATCAGCTGTCTTCATGAACTGAGAAGCCTGACTCAGTCAAATTCATCTTTTAAGGCTAGGGACAATGCTAAAAGCTCAAGCCCTTCAACAATGTTGAAATCAGATGAGAGTAAAAATTCAAGTAAAATTAAGTCAGAAATAAAAGCAAATGCACATCCTTTTATGAGAAAATAATGCCTACTGTTAAAAAGAAAGCATACCTGCTAAGGTGTTACTTAACTAAAGGCATTATTTAAAAATATTTACAAGTTTGATGTTTTTCAGTAACAATGAAAAATGAATAGTTACTAAGAAATAAAATATTAGCATAAGTATAATCAAATAATAAACTATGGTATCTACAAATACGAAGTCAGAACACTTCACTACAACTTACATCAACGCCAGAAAAATAATCAAGTAATATATTTAGAGGTATGTATGTGAAACACACATTTACTGTGTTTGAAATGCAAAACTGGAGAGCTTTATTTTACAGCATCATTAAATTTTTAATTAAAATTCATGTGATTTTGGATAAGCCCTTGAACTCCTCTCCACTTGCAAATATTTAGAAACCAGTGCAGATTAAATTTAGTAAGATAAAAACCATTTAAAAATCATAAGTAAAGCTGAAATAAATATAACCACTCAGATAACAAGTTCTTGTACAGTGTCTAAAAATGTTTAATATGCAGTGTCTAAGAATTTTTAATACGTACACATATTTGAAACATAGTATTAAAAGCCAATACTGTTGAAAACAGTTCAATTGAAACATGCCCATTAATACTAGAAAATATGTATTAAAAATTCCATTAGCTGGTAAGCCATGATAGTTCTTAGAAAAAAATTACTATTATTGGATTGGCGGAAAAATTCACGTGTTTTTTTCCTTAAAATGAAAGACATATTTTTCATTTTCACCAATAACTTTATTGATTTGGATATGTTGATTATGTG
Source organism: Carollia perspicillata (assembly GCA_004027735.1). NCBI lineage: Eukaryota > Metazoa > Chordata > Mammalia > Chiroptera > Phyllostomidae > Carollia > Carollia perspicillata. The sequence continues at coordinate 4,785 of PVKM010032833.1, forward strand.
GCTATCTCCTGCTGGTAGAACACTGATTGTTCTCAGGTGATGTCTCAATTCGATCGCTATCACCTTCTACTGGTCCACCCAACCACGGAGCACCATCCAGCAAGAAATCTCCAGCACGAAACTTCACAAACCACTTTGACACATGCTGTCAGTCACAGCACCTTCTCCATACACTGCACAGTTTGGGGGTTTTATTTGTTTGTTTGTTTGTTTGTTTACATTTCAGTTACATTTTTACCTTTCTTGAAATAATAAAGCATAATACCCTGAAAATGTCACTTATTTTCTTCCATCTGCAATATTAAAATGGCTGCACAAAAATTCACCAATTTTCTAAGTCTGCTTTTAAATGCACGCTGTTGTGACAGCTGTCACAATACAATTTAACAAAACTGTTTCAAACGAAGTCAAAGAGCCATCTTGCAAAATGGCTCCCTACTAGAGCCATGTTACAGATAAAAATAAACAAACTTTTTGGCCAACCCAATATTTTAAACACTATCAAAAAGAAAAATTCAAACTGTAAAATAAGTCTGCAGTTAAGTAACAGATATAAAAAGTTTAATTTACAAATATTAATTTGAAGATCAATTTTCCAAATGCGGAATCACTATTCTTGTTTAGGATGGACACACTAAGTAAAACGGGTTTCTTCAGTTGGTTAGAGAGGCAATGACACAAAAAAACTGCCTTTTACAATAGTTCTTTTGAATGAATGGCCTTTCTACTTTTTTGCTGGTGTTTCAATTTCCAGTCTTGGAAAATACTATCCCTTTAAATACCGGCATTTCTTTCAGAAAAATTTAAATACATTGGTAAAAAATATCACTTGAACTTGTTAAAATTAAGTATACTGAAAAAATAGAAAGGCGAAACCTTCAAGTTAAGTGACTATATAAATTTGGCTTTCCCATTTCAGTATTCATGAGTTGGATTAAACACAAACCTGACTGACTCTAGTCACAAAAGAGGATATATATCACTAACAATTATAATATATCAAGCCTTTATTTAGATACAGAATGATAGAGCAATAATTACATTCTTCCACACAAAGATGATAGTTAAGAAATACCATCTGTGTCACTATCCTCTTTCCTAGTTGTATCATGAGTTCATATTTTTAATAGCACCTTTTATTTTTAAAGAGTTAAGTCGTGAGAACATTCTTATGTATCACTTCATAACTTTGACCCAAAGTACGTATAAAAAGATTAGACTTTATTTGGTATAAAATCAGTTGGCAGTTTTACATCTGTGCATGCAACATAAATACACCAGCTGGCATCTCAGGCGCACACACATATGGACTTCAAAACAGAAACTTCCTTATTCGCAGCACTGCCAGGGTAATTTTGCGTCCTCTGCATACTACAGCTATTTGTCAGGCCCCTGCAGGTGTGCACTGCACATAAACACACAGCTGTAGTCCAGCAAGCCAAGTGTTCCATCAAACACATACAGGGAGACCTCAGCAGTTGGATTAGTCATCCCCACAACAGGTCCAGGGAGAACAATATGGGTTAGTATTTTTGGAAAAAGCATGGATGGGAAATTTATGATTATGCTAGTCCTACCAAATAACTGGTAGATTGTGTCATTTTTAAAGCAGTGCCTACTTATTTTTTCAGAATGGCTGGAGAAAATTAGAATTTTTTTTAGTTTTAAATAAAAGCAATAATCTCTAAATTAGTTAATTAAGTGCAAAATGTGAAAAGGTTTTCAAAAGGTGTTACAAGAATACCTTGCCTATAATATTTATAAGTCATAATTAGTATACCTTAAAACATTTACTAGTTCTACATTATATTTTATTATATTTATAATTCTACTTTTCAATTCATATGCATTTAAGATGAACTTGCCAAAAAGCAAGGATATTGTCCAAAATCATGTATCATAACATTTAACGAAAGTTACATGATATATTAATATTAGACTGTCAACAATTATTTACTTCTCAAATACGAAATGACAGTACATTCATCTACCAATGGCTAGGGAAATAATAAATGAAAATATAAGACATGATTGTTTTACAATCATATGAAAGCTCCCAAACGAATTAAATGTGACCTTATTAATATTCTTTAAAATAACAGGTAAGCACTTCAGGCAGTTGATAATTACGACTACTTTAACCACATTTCCCCAAAAGTGCTCCAAGTCCAGCTGGCAGCTGACAAAGCATGAAAGATAACTTAGAAAATGAGCTTGAATGCATTATGCCTAATATACTAATCTTCAGTGAACTTGAGGTCAAAGAGTTAGCAATCAAGAAACACTAGCAGTCTCTGACATCAGGGGATTCATGTGTTCTTGTGTCTGGAAGGTATAAAGGTCCTTAAAAATTATGTTAGTCTAATACAAATCCACCCTTCCACATGAAGCCTAACGTTATAAAGTATTACTCTAATTGAGCAACAAAAACATTATCTAAATTAGGGAAAGAGAAAGGAGTGAAGGTTTATAATTATTTAATTAGAGTCCTTTAAAGTAAATTATCTTATGTCTTATTTTATTTTTTTAGGTAACTCTAAATAGAAAATAGTTGGAATTCAGCCTGGATCCCCATATTACTGATGGGTCCCTGAGGTGTGATTCCTTGTTCTTTAAAGCTTCCTAGTAGACTTAAATGCCCCAGGTTGGACATGGCTGAGTTTTGGTTCTAAACCTCAGAATTACTCTTTTTCAGCAATCTTAGCTAAACAATTTCCATCAGTATCTTTTGTCTCAAAATACTGTCATTGAGAAAAGTGTCAAAGGGTGAGGATGAGTAAAATATCTTGGCCTTTAATGCCCATAATAAAACATATTTAAAACAAATTGGAGTTAACAGTATCTATTCCAGTTATTTATTGCTATGGAACTACTCCAAAACTTAGTGGCTTGAAACAACAATCTATTTTTATCTCTTACAGATCTGTGGATTTTCTAAGCTCATCTGGGTAATTCTTCCTGAGTCTCCCATGCAGCTGCGTTCGGATGATTACTGGGGCTGGAATCATCTGATGTCTTAACTGAGGTAAAGGTCCGAGATGGTTTCATCCTTCCCCTGTGAGATACCTCAGCCCAGATGACCAAAGAGTGGGGTGAGAAGCGGGTTCAGATAGGCATATCTCTCTCTATCTATCTCTGTCTCTCTCTCTCCCTCTCTCCCTCTCTGACTCTTCTTTCTTCCTCCCCCCGCCCTCCTTCCCTCCCTTCCTTTCGTCCTTCTTTCCTTATGTGGCTAGGCTGGGCTTCCTCACAACATGAGTCTCAGACACACTGGACTTCTTACATGGTGGCTGGCTTCACCCAGAGTAAATACTCTAAATGACTCAGGCAGAAGCTACAAAATTTCTTAGAGCCTAGCCTCAGAAGTCATGCAGTATCACCTTCACCACAATCTATTGGTCAAAAGGGAGTCATCACAGGGCTAGCCTGAACCCAAGGGAATGGGCTTAGAGAAGAATATAAATGCTAGAAAGCATGGTCCTTGGCCATCTTTGGGGAGTAGCTACCTCGCGATAGTAATAATATCATTAAAAAGCATTTTATGTTTTTGTAGCAATCCATTAATGATTTAAGATTTTACTTTTGTAATTATTTTCTTGTTTCCTAATGATATTAATATGTATGGTTTTGGTCGGTTTGTTTGGTTTTTTTAGAGAGAGAAACATCAATGTGTGGTTGCCTCTCGTGTGGCCCCCACCGGGGACCTGGCCTGCAACCCAGGCATGTGCCCTGACTGGGAATCGAACTGGTGACCCTTTGGTTCGCAGTCTGTGCTCAATCCACTGAGCCACACCAGCCAGGGCAATATGCATGGTTTTGATCATAAAATAAGGAATGTCAAGGTAGGAGACACATTTCATTTTTTTCCAGTTGATTTCACTGATGCCTTAGGAGTTAAATCTATACCCAAAACTAATTTTATTTATAGTTTTAAACATGAACATATAAATACTGGAAGTTTGTCTCAGTCACCAAATATAATCAATCTGTAAGAGTTTAAAAATTCACTACTAAATATTGAAAAGTTTGTCATTTACAAAATAAATCATGTCTCATTTACTTAAAAGTATTAGACTTAGTAAATAATTACTAGGACTTTAGAAAGACTTACTAAAGGAAATGAATCAGAACTCAGAAATAGCTTACTACCTACACACATGCACAAGCACATAAAAATCATAATGGGCATCATTCTCTTGTTTATGGGAGACTGAGAGCGATTCTTAAAATGCTGACAGCTAAATGCAATGATTCATTTCCCCCAAAATTAGAAGGTATTTTCAAGACAGTAGAATAAAATATGGAGGAACAGGGCGGAAAAGCAAAATATTTAAAGATTTATTTTCTTGGAAGGGGGATATTCGACCCTCACCCCGTTTAAAAAATTCTAAAGGAAAAAAACGATACAAAAGGCAAAATCTCCCTATAATTACATGGCTTTCTTAAGTTTATAAAGAAGTTGGCCTAACATACTCCAGTCTCTATCTCATCCATGCCCTATACTTTTCCAGAAAGTAACAACTGGTACTTCTTTTACATGTACAAAACTTTTCCACACAAAACTGTTGGTCCAACTCCTACCTATCTGTCCATCATCAATAATATCCACACATGCATGTATATACATAACATGAATATACACATCCTTCTTAAAAATATAAAGGTGGTATGGGGCTATACATACTGGTCTGCAATTTCCTTTTTTCCTTAGAATCTATCCATCTATCCTACCTATATTAACAGATTACTAATATTAAAATAGTATAGCATAACATTGCATAACAATAATAATAATATTCACACAATGCCACCAACAAAACACATAAATACTGCTGAGAGAAAGAAACCGCATACAAAAGAGCATACATGATTCCATATATATGAATGTCAATAGCAGGCAAAACTAAGCTACAGCCACAGAAATAAGAACAAGAATTTGCTATAGGGGTGATCAGAATTGACTTGCAAGGAGGGAATGAAGAAACTCCTTGATTTGAGTCTGAAAAAGTTTGAGATTTTTGTTGGTTCTAAGACATAGAATAAAACCATGTATTAATAGACCATTTAATATATTTGCCCCTTTTTCTTCAACTGCAAATAAATAGCTCTCTCAAAATACTATATCATTATTTTCCACATTTGGAACCAGTAAAAGAAACTGAGGATCTTAGAGGTAAACTAATTTAACCAAAATCCATGACTAATCAGGTAGAAGCCACATCTAGAACTCAAGCTTTCTCAGTTCTGATTCAGAGCTATTTTGCCTTTCTCTTTTAATATTGTACTTTCTAGATTGTATTACAAATTCTATTGGAAGTTTTTGGCTTTTCTCTCTAAACAAATAAGTAGGAAAAACAAAGGCAAATCTATATTTAAAACTGAGTACTTAGTCGTGGCTGGTATGGCTTAGTGGACTGAGCACCAGCCTGTGCACTGAAAGGCTGCCAGTTCGAGTTCCAGCCAGGGCACATGCATGGGTTTGAGACCAGGTTGCCTGTTGGGGACCTGCAAGAGGCAACTTGATTGATGTGCCTCTTGCACATTGATTTTTCCCCCCTTTGCCCTTCTCTCTAAAAGTAAATAAATAAAATCTTTCTTTATAAAAGTCCCTCTTTTAAAAAAAAAACTTACTTAAAGGCCTTAAAGGAAGGATACCTACAAAGTAAGAACTTGAAATTATTCTACAAAATCTTCCTCCTGGGGTAGAAATAAACTTTAGCTACTTACAACACAACTGATGCAATGAATTGGAAAAAAGAAGATAATAAGAAAACACCAACTGGCCCTGGCTGGTGTAGCTCAGTGGATTGAGCATGGGCCTGCAAACCAAAGGATTGCAGTTCGATTCCCAGTCAGGGCACATGCCTGGGTTGCGGGCCAGTTCCCAGCAGGGGACGCACGAGAGGCAACCATACATTGATATTCCTCTCTCTCTCTCCTTCTCTTCCCCTCTAAAGATAAATAAATAAAAATCTTTTAAAAAAAAGAAAACACCAATTGGAAAGTTATGCTTTGATTGATCACATTGATTATGTTTTGGTGGTAGATTTATGGATGATTTTCACTTTATGTGTTCTCTACTTAATCCCAGAATTGACCATCTATTTTGTGATAAAAAGATACATAAAATGTTACATATCTTATAAAGGACACTCATTAAGCTGAAACACACATTCTCCTTGGCCTACGAACCCACATTTCAGACCCACCTTACAGAAAAAAATAAAACCATGCAGAGATTTAGATGCAAAGTTACCTGTTGCACCACTAACAGTGGCATAAATGTTCATCAAGAGGGAAAGGACTAAATAAATAATAGTGGTCCTATACTATAAAGTATATAACTATAAAAAAGCATATTTGTACCATTATGCTGGTACAATAACCATGCATGGTATCAAGTGAAAAGAGTAGGTTCCAAAATATGCATACCATATCACTGAAATACACACACATGCTCAGTGCAAACCCACAAATATATCTGTTTGTAATAAGCATAGAGAAAGTGAGGATGGAAAAGGAACAATGGGAAGTAAATTAACTTTTACAAAAATATTTCTTTATATAGCCATAAATTGCTTTATATGATAAAATAAATATCATTTAATGTTTATTATACAAAAGTATTGATTTTTAACTTAAAAAATTTAAAGTAAAAAGCAAATTAAATGATTAAGTTTCATATATTTTATATGCAATATATAATAAAAACAAGATTAAAAAGAAAGTTATTCTCTTACAAAGTCAGGGAAATATATTACTATATTACAATATACTTTAATCACTAGTCTTTAAAACTCAAATTGACAGTTTACTACAGAGATTATCAAGATATTCTTACTATCAGGATATATGGCATTGGCCAAATGCCAGCTACACCAAAGTAAGCTGTGCACTATCAAGTTAAATTATTACCATTACTATTATTCAGACTACTGAAAATTTCAGATATTTACAGTAATATTATCCATTTTTTCCAGACTCTAACTAACAAAACCACTTACAGCAACACAATTTATTCACCAAGTTGGGTACCCACAAGATAAGTATAAAGTAATTTGACTATTTTATCAACCCATATATGAAACCTGATGCATTCACATAAGTAATATCTCATTCAATATACTGCAGGGTATTCACAACTCATGGCAAAATGAATATAACTGTTCAAAAGAACTACAGACTTACACACAATGTGTCAGTTCTGCCACTAAATAGTCAGGAGAGTAAAAGGTCAATCACCAGTATCAAGAGCACCTGGATGCTAGCAAATCAAATGCAAGGCCTTACCAACAGAATAGAATAGACCTCAGAACAGGAATTCGAGCAGCACCTCCAAATGATTTTTTTTTAATTCTGAAGACAAGTTTTACCACAGGACAAATACATCTAAAACATGCTGTTACCATTCATTTTACTAAATAAATCATTACAGAACAGCAAAATTCCACCATAAGGCATACTATATTATATTTTGTATATAATGCTATTTATTCTTCAATACCCAGTTAACTTCTTAGTGCTTAAAATTACTTTAACCTTTTTCATTTTCCTAGGATGTGAAACAGGTAAACTGGCCAACAAATGTCAGTATTAATATGAATCATCTATATATTTCATACTTTCTTAGATTTTTTCACCTAAATTGATGAAATTTTCATTTTTCCCAATATAAATTTTATTATAATCTAATGTCCTTTACTTTCTTTTTTATTCTACTAAAATAGTGCCAGAATACACAAGAGAAAAAAATCCTACCAAAATTTAAGTAGTTTTTACCAGCTACCAGGTCCAGATTCACACATCCTTCAAAACTCCACACAAGTGCCATCTTCTCACTTAACCTTGCCTAAGGGCCACCTGTTCTCCCCCATCCCCACCAGACTGGACAGTATAAGGTAAATTTAAATATGTAATAAAGGTTTCCTAAATTTAAAAACTGGTAAATACTGTAACCAGAATGCATTCATTCAAAACATATTTATTTTGTGTTTACTCACCACAGACATTGTCTTTTCCCATAAAAACTATCTTAAACACACATAGCGAGATGAATAATTAAATAAGGAATTACAATGAAATACGATAAGTACTATGATAGGAAAAGTACAAGGTGCTTTTAAATTACAGGAAAGATCAAAAGGCAGATCCATTTTTAGTTTTCTGAGAAAATTCCATACTGTTTTCCATAGTGGTTGTACCAGTCTGCAATCCCACCAGCAATGAACTAGGGTCCCCTTTTCTCCACAACCTCTCCAACACTTGTTGTTTGTTGCCTTGTTTATGATGGCCATTCTGACTGGTGTAAAGTGGTATCTCATTGTGGCTTTAATTTGCATTTCTCTGATGGCTAGCGATATTGAGCATCTATCTTTTCATGTATCTCTGGATCTTCTGTATGTCCTCCTTGGAGAAATGCCTGTCCAAGTCCTCTGCCCATTTTTTAATTGGGTTGCTTGTCTTCTTGGAGTGGAGTCGTGTAAGTTCTTTGTATATTTTGGAGACTAAACCCTTGTCTGAGGTATCATTGGCAAATATGTTTTCCCATATAGTTGGTTCTCTTATTTTAATGCTGTTTTCTTTAGCTGTGCAGAAGCTTTTTATTTTAATGAGATCCCATTTGTTTATTCTTTCCTTTATGTCCCTTGCTCGAGGGGACATATCAGTAAAAATGTTGCTGCGTGAGATATCGGAGATTTTCCTGACTATGTTCTCCTCTAGGACTTTAATGGTGTCACAGCTTATATTTAAGTCTTTTATCCATCTTGAATTTATTTTTGTGTATGGAGTAAGTTGGTATTTGAGTTTCATTTTTTTGTACATAACTGTCCAGTTCCCCCAACACCATTTGTTAAAGAGGCTATTGTTACTCCATTTTCTGTTGCTGCCCACATTGCCAAATAATTAACTGACTGTAGAAACTTCGGTTTATTTCTGGGCTCTCTGCTCTCTTCCATTGGTCCATGGTACATTTACACAATAGAATTCTATGCATCAGAAAGAAAGAATGAGCTCCTACCCTTTGTGACCACATGGATGGAACTGGAAAGCATTATGCTAAGTGAAATAAGCCAGGCGGTAAAAGACAAATATCATGTGATCTCACATTTAACAGGAACCTAAACAACAAAACAAACAAACAAGCAAAATATAAGCAAAGACACTGAAATAGAGAAAAGGCTGACAGTGACCAGAGGGGAGTGGGGAGAGGGGAGGGAATTTCAGGGGAAAAGGGGAAGGACTTACAGGAACAAGTATAAAATACACTTGGACAAAAACTAGCGGGGGTGGAAATGGGAGGGAGGTGGGAAGGGCTGGGGGCATCGGCTGGGACAGGAGTAAAAGACAGAAAATTGTGCTTGAACAATTAAAATAAATAAAAGTAAATGAACTTTTTTCATTTTAATTTTTATTTATTTTTTTCCTTTTTTTTAATTTTAATTGTTATTCAAGTACAGTTTTCTGTCTTTTACTCCCATCCCAGTCCACCCCCCCAGTGCTCCCCACCTCCCTCCCCTTTCCACCCCCCTTAGTTTTTGTCCATGTGTCCTTTATACTTGTTCCTATAATCCCTTCCCTTTTTCCCCTGAAACTCCCTCCCCTCTCCCCTCTGGTTACTGCCATCCCATTTTCTATTTCAATGTCTTTGGTTATATTTTGCTTGCTTGTTTGTTTTGTTGCTTAGGTTCCTGTTAAAGGTGAGATCGTATGGTAAAAAGATCATATGAACTTTTTAAATAAATAAATAAATTACAAGAAAGAGTTCTCTAGCCTATCTATAGAAATGAGACCAAAAGATAACAAGAAGTAAACTGGGAAAATGAGGGTAGAGGGAACTGGAGTGCTTCACAAGGGAAAAGCAGGAGCCGGGAACCTGAGGGAAGAGCTAGAACCATCCACAGGAGCGATTAGAGAAGCTCAGTGGGCGTGAATCCAGTTGCAGCTGGCAGTGAGGGTGAGATGAAATGACGCTGGAGAAATGGGGACCATTAACAGTTTTGTAAGGGGTTTGGCCATTCCTCAGTAAAAACAATGGTCACTCAAAACTGCATATTGTAGTCAGCTAACAGAAATACTTCCTAAGTTAATTCCACGTTCCTACAGTGCAGGCTACTGTCCAAAGATATACCTGACATTTTTTTTCTGTTTTAATCATGACTTGTATTAAGTATGTATTTCTTAACTTATTTCTCACTGGCTATACATTGTCATGACCTGTTTTCTATTTTCAACATAAACCCATGATCCTGGTCACTTGTCCTCAGCGTTTTCACGAAAGGCCCCAATCGTTAGTCATCACCCTTGCATTGGCAGCATACTGGAAGATAGTGGTCACAGAATGTTAGAGTTACAATCCTCAATTTTCTTAGCAAGTAAGCCAAAAAATATGTGTAAAAGCAAGAACTAAACACATTTAAGGGGTTTAGGGGTGGGGAGGGGCAGGAAACACCATCAAGTATTTCATTTACTCCGAAAGTTGAAGTATGGCTATAGACCTGCAGTTGTTTTTATTACTGCTGTGCATCTAAGACAGCTGGCATAGCGTTATGAAATTTCCAGGACAGTCTACACATCACATAAGAAATGCCATCCTCCAAGATGGAGGCGCAGGTATAGGAAACACCGTGCCTCCTCACACAACCAAAATTACGGACAAAAAAGATTTAGAAACAAAAACACAACCAGAACTGACAGAAAATTGAACTGTACTGAAGTGCGACAACCATTCAACCAGACCAGTAAGAGGGGCGGAGTCGGCAGCCGTTGGAGAGGGGTCTCTGCAGGAAAAGATGGTGGCTGCCAGACCCAGTAACATAGGCGGCGCGGGGCTTACCGTGGTCACACATTCCCACCCAGATAAACTAGGCAAAAACAGGCAGTGAGACAGACCACGCAACCCAGGGCTCTAGCACCAGGAAATAAAGCCTAAAAGCACCAAATGAAAAAGCGCTGGGAGAGACTCCCAGCCTCACAGGAAAATTTGTTGGACAGACCTACAGGGTCCTAGAACATACACAAGCCCAACCACCCAGATATCAGCATCAGAAGGGCCCAATTTGCTTGTGGGAAGCAGCGGAAGGGACTGAAATCCAAGAGAGTGGAGGAGGTGCCATTGTTCTCTCTCAGACCCGCCCCCACATATAGCGTCACAACCCAGCCACTGGCTTGACCCAGCTCCGTGAATACCTAAGGCTCCACCCCTCACAGGTAACAGACACGACCAGACATAAAAAAAAAAAAAGAGGGGCAGGGCTCAAATGGAAGAACAGATCAAAGCCCCAGAGCCAATACTTTTAAGCAACCAAGATATAAGCAACCTATCAGATGCACAGTTCAAAACACTGGTGATCAGGATGCTCACAGAATTGGTTGATTTTGGTTACAAATTAGATGAAAAAATGAAGGCTACACTAAGTGAAATGAAGGAAAACACACAGGGTACCAAT
>PVKM010032834.1:0-16231 GCA_004027735.1 Carollia perspicillata
AATACATCACATAAACAAAAGCAAAGACAAAAATCATGTAATCATATCAATAGATGCAGAAAAAGCATTTGATAAGGTACAGCACCCATTTATGATAAAAACACTCAACAAAGTGGGATTAGAGGGAGCACAACTCAACATAATAAAGGCCGTATATGAGAGACCTACAGCCAAATCATACTCAACAGGCAAAAACTAAAAGCTTTCTCACTAAGATCAGGAATAAGACAAGAGTGTCTGCTTTCACCACTTCCATTCAACATAGTATTGGAAGTTCTAGCCACAGTGACCAAACAAGAAGAAGAAATAAAAGGCATCCAAACTGGAAAGGAGGAAGCAAAACTGTCATCGTTTACGGATGATATGATAGTGTTCGTAGAAAACCCTACAGACTCCACCAAAAAACTACTTGACCTAATAAGTGAATTTGGCAGAACAGTGGGATAGAAAGTCAATATTCAGAAATTAATGGCATTTTTGTACACCAACAACAGGAAATATCAGAAACAGAAATCAGGAAAAAATCCCATTTGATATAGCGACAAGAAAAATAAAGTGCCTAGGAATAAACCTAACCAAAGATGTAAAAGACCTGTACTCAGGAAACTACACAACAATGAAGAAAGAAATTAAGGAAGAAACAAGCAAATAGAAGCATGTACCGTGTTCATGGATTGGAAGAATTAACATCATCAAAATGGCCATACTACCCAAAGCAACTCATAGAGTCAACACAATACCTACTAAAGTACCAATGACATATTTCACAGATATACAACAAACATTTCAGAAATTTATATGGAACCATAAATGACTCCAAAGAGCTGCAGCAATTTTAAGAAAGAAGAACAAAGTAGGAGGGGTCACAATACCTGATATCAAACTGTATTACAAGCCCACTGTAATCAAAACAGCCTGGTACTGGCATAAGAACAGACACATAGACCAATGGAACAGAATAGAGAGACCAGGAATAAACCCAAGTGTCTATGATCAATTAATATTTGACAAAGGGAGAAGAAGCATAAAATGGAGTAAAAATAGCCTCTTCAACAAATGGTGTTGGGAGATCTGGACAGCTACATGCAAAAAATGAAATTTGACCCCCAACTTACACCATAAATAAAAATAAATTCAAGATGAATAAAAGACTTAAATATAAGTCATGACATCATGAAGTCCTAGAGAAGACCATAGGCAGGAAAATTTCATATATTCCACACAGCAATATTTTCACTGATAAGTCCCCTAGAGTAAGGACATAAAGAAAAGAGTAAACAAATGGGTCCACATCAAAATAAAAAGACTTTGCATGGCTTAAGGAAACATCAGCAAAATGAAAAGGAAACCAACCATATGGGAAAATATATTTGCAAATAAAACCATGGACAAGCGTTTGATCTCCAAACTATATGAAGAAATCACAGGATTCCACTCTAAGAAGACAAGCAACTCAATTAAATAATGGGCAAAGGACCTGCATAGACACTTCCCCAAGGAGGAGAGACAAAGGGTCTAAAGATATATGAAAGGATGCTGAGCATCACTATCCATCAGAGAGATGCATATTAAAACCCCAATGAGATATCAATTCACACGGGTGAGACTGGCCATCATAAACAAATCAACAAACAAGTGTTGGCAAGGTTGTAGAGAAAAGGGAACCCTAGTGCGCTGTTGGTGGGAATGCAGACTGGTGCAGCCACTGTGGAAAACAGTATGGAATTTCCTCAGAAAACTAAAAATGGATGTGCCTTTTGACCTGGCAATTCCATTGCTGGGATTATGTCCTAAGAACCCTGAAACACCAATTCAAAAGAACCTATGCACTTCAATGTTCATAGCAGCACAATTTACAATAGCCAAGTGCTGGAAGCAACCTAGGTGCCCTTCAGTAAATGGATGGATCAAAAAACTATGGCCTGGGACGGGAGTAAATGACAGAAAACTGTACTTGAACAACAACTAAAATAAAAAAATAAAATAAAATAAAATAAAAGCTGACTAGCTAAAGAAATGATGACAAAACAACAACAACAACAACAAAAACTATGGTACATTTACACAGTGGAATTCTATGCAGCAGAAAGATAGAAGGAGCTCCTACCCTTTGTGATAGCATGGATGGGAGTGGAAAGCATTATGCTAAGCAAAATAAGCCAGGCAGTGAAAGACAAATACCACATGATCTCACCTTTAACAGGAACCTAGTCAACAAGACAAGCAGGCAAGGAAAATATAACCAGAGATCATTAAATTAAGAACAAACTAAAAGTAACTAGATGGGAGGGGGAGGGAGATAACGGGGAAAGAAGGGAAAGGGTCATCAAGAAACTTGTATAAAGGACCCATGGACAAAGTCAAAGTGGGCAACGATTGAGGGTGAGAGGCAGTGGTGGATGGGATGGGGAAAGTGGTGGTAGGAAAATGGAGACAACTGTACTTGAACAATAAATACTACTACTAATAAATAACAACTTAAAATGTAAAAACAAACAAACAAGAAACAGTGGCAGAACCATCAGTGCAAATTCTAAGGCATTTTGTATATTTTGTTCCCCTGATTATGGTGTCAACAGTTCCTAGTCCAATTGAAAACATATTTTCTAGACACCTAATAAGAAAAAAAATGCTCTAAACACAATTCCCACCAGAAGAGTGTTTTTTATTATTCTGGTTTTTTTTTTTAAATTTGATCATTGCATTTTATTTATTTCCAAGTCCTGAGTCTCTTTAACATTTTCTACTGAATTTATTGGGGTTACATTAGTCAGTAAAATTATACTGGTTTCAAGTGTATAGTTCTACAATATATCATCTGCATATTGTATTATATACTCAGCATTCAAACCGTAATTTCCTTCTGTCACCATTTATCCCCCACTTAACCTCATGGTTTTTCTTTCTTAAATTTCATCCAAGCTATAAATGGCATTAGATTTGTTATAAAAATGTAAAAAATGATTAGTTAATTATCATTTTCTTATATAAATTGATTATTTTGATATAAGGAGTCACGAAAATTATCAAATCCTTATGCTGTTTTAATACTTGAACCCTTCATAAACTTCTACCATTGTATCCCCCCAAAATTAATAAACACACACACAAGTTTGGTTAAACAAACTTTACAAAGAAATATAATCAATACAACTTTATAAACTATCTCTCACGATCCTTTCAAAATTTATTCATATAAAAATATTCTTGTTCTCACTGAAATAAAAATAAATCTATGAGCACTTTACTCCAATACAATAACCTAAATCTGCATGATTCATTGAAAAATAAAGTCTGCTCCTTCTCCCCCAACACTGAACCACCCACCCCTCACTGCTAGTGTTGCTAGTTAGCAAGAAGGCTGCCTCTCTTTCTGTGAAGGGGCATGATTGGCTTTTTGTCCTTTATTCTGTTTGATAATTCTGCTTCAAGCATTTAGCCCTTCTTTTATTAGATTTCAGAGAAATCTAGTGGAATACATAAAATGCATATTCATTGATACTGTAATAAGATAATCTTTATACTCTTTGGACTTGGCATAGGTTGAAAATCAAATATTAGTCTCACAGCAGTTTTCTTGTAAATCTCCAAAACTGGTTGCCGTGACCCTCTGAACAATTCCTAATTTCAACAATTCTCCTCCCCCTGCCAGTCCCAAGCCCCTACCCCTGTTTTCTAGTTACCCGTTCCCTCACAGGTTTTGGGGCAGGAATCAAGAAGCCTCTATTCTTGCAATCACTTCTATGTAGCCCACGTTTTTTTCATGGACTATTGTTAAAATCATCTAAAAGAAGCCACCATCTGGGTTTCTTAGCCTGTCTGGCACTCGTCTGAGACGCCAGTGTGGGCATTGTTTCTGGGTGGTCCCTTTGGGGTTCCTTTAATTGGCTGAGAGGTAAAGGGTGCAGTTTCTACATGTTTAACAAGTAAAATACAGAGTGACAAGTTAAATTTGAATTTAATATAAACAACAAATAATGCAATATTTAGAATAAACTTATACAAAACTTATTTATTGTTTATCTGAATTTCTAGCAGAACTGGGCATCCTATATTTTATTCAGTTTCTTCTCTCACCCTTTCCTAATGGTTGAATAGGACCTAACAACACCTCTTGCCAACATCTCCCAGTTCCCTCTTAATCTGGGCTATGTCCCTAACAGGTGAAGACAGGGAACTTAGTTCTTAAATATTGTTTTTGACTTTTTTGTTATATCTCATGACTTATTAAGCATCAGAAACCTACCTTATCTTAATGCCTTAGTTGAAACTTTAATTTTAGCTTCTTGTTTAATAAATGTGATATAATGTATACTGATGGATATTTTAGAAATCTTCATATAATTTTCATATTTTTAGTACCCTATAGATTTAACTTTCAGCATTCTAAAATTACACTGTGTGGCTATACTATTATGATAGTCTTTAATTATAATAATACATTTTATATTTATACTTCTATATTAAATTCTATATTTTTATTCTTATGTCTATATCTATGTCTATGTTAAATTTATAACTTACATAATAATTATAATTTTTGATTTAATGCTTCAGTCCTTCCAGGAAAGGCAATAGCAGCCCCATTCTTCCTGGAATTGTCCCTTTGCTGGTCTCAACCATGATCTTCTGTGATTCTGTTCTTTAGTCCCTTTGGCCCAGAATGGAGCTTTGACCTGAGTCAAGACAATCAGAAATGTCCACTGGTAATTTATAACATATATGGAAATATCAGTTAAACTTAACTTTCACATATAAAATCCAGAGATGTAATTTTTCATATTTCTTACTCTGTAGAAATAAAAGGATTTTAGTAACAGTTATAGAGGAATCTGAATGACTGTTCTAACTTTCTCTGTGGTCTAAGTGCCACTCTGGACCTTCACAGATGGGATGCTTAATTTTTCCTTGGTTTTTAGACTGATAATTTTTATTTTTTTCCAATGTAGTTAGTGTTAAGATTTCCTTACCTTACAATCAATAGATTGCTTAAATATTGCAATTCAATTATTTTAATATTATAGCCAACAAAATACTATTAAGGCTTTTATAAAATGCAATAATTTGGAAGAGTTGATGCGTTTAAACAGGTCAGCTAAAATAAGTTACTGGTCCTATTTTAGAAACAAAGTTAGAAGAGAGGAAAATAAATAAAAGAGCTTCACAATTAACACAGTTAATATTTAATATTTGAGCACACCTCACACATATTCCATCTACACAAAAAGAATTGATAAAACCATATTTCAAATGGGAAGTTATAAATGAGGGAGTTATTTAACTAAGATAGAAATTCAAGAACTAAGTGCAGATTCTAATAATTCTTAGAGAGGTCATTAAATATCCCAAATATTCTTAGAAAAACTTTCTTTAAAATTAAAGTTAGAATGAAAATCCCCATGTATTTGAACATTGAACAATGGTGTTGTTCAGTATTTTATTTTGATTTTTTATCCCCAAACCACACTTCTCACAATGGGAGTCATTTAGCATTAATTACAAAAGTACAGTTACTTACTTTATTGTCATTTTAGCATTATATCTAGTCTTGGATCAGAAATATTTTAGGCAAATGGTCTTCTACCATTTTCAAATGGTAGAAGTTTTCCAGTGTTTTTTTGTTTGTTTATTTTGGTTTTTGCTGCCCTATTGTCTGTAGCATAGGTACTTAATCAGTTACTTCTGTCCCAGTCTTAGTTTTAGGGTTAGAACCCCATGCTGCATTCTCACTCACAATAGATAGCAGAGTATGACATGATTAGGTGTGACTCAAGTAAGTCACCTTTACAGATGTGCAAATAAAGTATCTATTTCTGCAGGAAACACATTGAGGAAATATATATATATATATATATATGTATACATATATATGTATAAAATATATGTATACATATATATGTATAAAAATTTTACTTTACACTTTTGTTTCCATTTTTATGTTATTTTATTCATATTTTCTGAACAACAGAAGAATTGTTGCCTCTCTCAAGTCTATTGTTCTTGCAATAAAGTTCACATAATGTTTATGACCATGCAATGAACTATGAAATTACTTTAACTTATAGAAATAATATATGATTTACTTAATATTTATCAAGCTTCTGTCATATGTCTACCTTCATTTAAGAGATTGTGTACTCATAAAGAAAACAGAAAATATGATCTGAGGTCATATAAAAACATATGTTATAAACAATCAAAGTATGGCAGAATGTTGTAAATATTCTAATTGAAAAAAGTAATATGTCTGCATTCTGAAGAAACCAATTGCAGTTGTATTAGAATGGCATTTTCCATTATACTCAATTTAAAAATCAACAAGTGAGCATAGTTTGTCTCTGTAATATTCTCCTTTGAGGGGCCACTATATCTCCATATATGACTGCACCTGAGTGCTGCAGTCATAGTGACTTTCTCTGCCTGAATCACACCCCATCTTCATCACCTGGCTCCAACAAAAGCTGGTTATATGATCCACAATGGCCAATAAGTGTGACTGCCTTCTATGGTCTGCTGTGCCTAAGGATGTCTGGCCAAGGGAATAAGTGAAGCCTGAAATCTAGCCATGCTTCTCTCCCCAAGCTGTGTACCCTGGCATGGGGTGCATATGCCCGGAGAAAGGTCACCTTTTTCTAATTCTCATAAAGGCTCCATCTGCTTGCCAAGCTGTTCACCTGTAGGGCTGCCTCTGTCTAGTGAGGAAATCATTTGCTCATTTGTACAAAGGCTACGGAGCCATATGGGCTAGCAGAGGACCTGCCAATGAAAAAAGTCCATGCCCTTTGCCCCAATGACTGTTTCATGGAAGGACCCAAACTCAAAGCTGGTCAATTAGAATTCTCCCCTGGAATTTTATATGACAGCTTGAAACATTGCATTTAATGGCTAGGATTGCTAAACTGAAAGAATGGTCACAGCCACATTCCTCACTACGCAGAGAGGTTATTTGCAGCATTAAGCAAACAAAGATAGAAGGAGGATCCAGAGACAGTTAAAGACAGAACAAGCTCTCTTTATAACCCCTTGTTCCGACCCTTACTGAAATGTCTACCAACGTTTCCCAGTTACACGAGCCAATGGATTTTTCCTCAATTAACTTGGTGAAAGTTGTGTTTCTGTCACATTTGGATAAAAAGTTTATGATATACACCAGTGTTATACTGAATAGTTGGTTGTTGTAATTCACTACAAAGAGTGATATACATAATAGAATGCCACTAATCTACACTTAATAACAGTGCTACTGGTTACTATGGAATTACAAGCATCTGTTGCTTTGCAGCTTGAACCTATATATAAAGGCTGATGCATTCAGAGTCAATGGTTGTAATGGGATGAAGTTAGGAAAATATCTCTGAAGATACATTAGTGCTTTTGCTGGACTGGTGAAAGAAACATTTCAGTTTGAGGAAACGGCATAAGCAAAGGTACAAAGGAGCAAGTTAAGAGCATATATTACAATATAACTTTTTTAAGTTTTAAATGAATGAATTGATTAGTTCATACTGAAAAGTTCTGTGGGTAGACTGTAATTAGAATCATCTTGATTCATGACTCATATTTACAAATGATGGTCAGGAATTAATCTATCTCTCTCATCCATCTCTCTTATAAAGAACAACTCTCTCTCTCTCTTTTATTCCACTACAAATTTTAGTAGTCATGATTGACATTGCTTAGGTCATGGGCCCAACCTTCACTAGATCTGATTGGCCAGAGAAATATGAGGCTCTGACCCACACCACTAAATTACATGTTCATCTCTGGACCTGAGGATAGTGGGAGAAACTTCTGACCAAGAACACATTGATAAGTGGTCATTCAAGGAAACTCGGAGAAATATTATTAGGAAAGCAAAATAAATGATGGATGGTAAACATCAAATGTCCCAAGAAGACAGTAAGGTGACCTGTTAAAGACAATGAGGGACTCTGTTAGCATGAAAAATGAAACTGGATAAATGTAAGGGAGAAATTAAAAAATATTGAAGTGCTTTAAATGTTAGGTGCTTAAACCTCAGTATCACACACACAAGTGGAATTGACATATAACAATTTGTTTATCACTGGAGAAATATCTGTGAAAAGGTGCATCTCTTTATGATAGGGACATTATATCATTTACAGTCCAAGCTGGAACACTTAGAGAGTAAAAGAGGACAGTCTTAATCACACTGGAATAAGGGACATAAATTAGGACATTCTGTCCCCCAAAACTGGGGCAAATTGTTATTCATTTCCTGAGCCAAATGGCCAGAAAGAGTAGCTGACACACACATTTTATGTGTAGTGCCATTTGACTCTGTTATCATAACCAGAATAAATTCCAAGAATCTGTGACTAACCTTAAGGCAGTCACTTACAGTTGGACATAAGAAGGGCCAGGTGATTGGCAAGAAATCTGGGCTTGAGTGGAATACTTGATCAGATGGTAATCTGTTATACGAAGCCAATTGGATCATCTCCCTTGAGAAATGTTAGATGCAAGATGCATAGAACAAGACTGGTCAGAATGAAGCAGAATTTAAAAGAAATTCATAGATAATGCAGTGTATTAGTTGATGTAGACTAAGTTTTATAAAAGGTAAAACCAAATACATGTGTCTCAAACAAAGGAAACTGAATGCCGCATTCTTGCAACGATCCAAAGTGAGTGTTCCTATCTGTGGAAAGCTCTCTTCACATGGTGATTCTGACAGCAGGACCTTTCCACTTTGTGGCTTTGTTGCCCCCAAATTGCTAATGGCCATTTGTATCCATCAGCAGGAGAGAGAGATGAACCATAAAGTTTTTCTTCAGAGTGTTGGCCAGGAATGGCTCACACCATATCCACTTACCCCCATTGATGAGAACTAGTTACAAAGGACATCTAGGAGCAAGGAAGGGCATATGTCCTGACCTGCTCTCGCCTTTTACAACAGAGTCACTATGTGCTTGTATGGGGAAAACTGTCGAAGAATTTCATGACCCTATCAAGCTTAAGAACCACTGCTTTAGAGTCCCCAAGGAACATTTTTCACAATTGTGGCTTCAGTTACACTTTTCATAGGTATGACTCCCTCATCTTTCTCTCAAAGGCGGACTTCTCTGTCAAGCTCCAGCCTGGTATACCTAGTGACACTGAGAAACTGCACCATACCTCAACAGCACAGGCCATTCAACCGGACAGCACAGAGCTCCACTCACTCGTCCAGCCAGCTCCTCTTGCATTTTCCATCTCAAAGCATGGCACTGCCATTCATCTGGGTATTCATATAGGAAACTGAGGCATCATTCCTGATTCCCTTTCCTTCTCATCCCTCACAGAAATGATCTGGAATGGAGTCCCTCCCTCTGTGGTTGGACTGCACCCATGTGTCTCCAGGCCTCCTGCAGATTGCAGAGCTCAGGTCAGCTTCTCTCAGCCAGATTTTCACTGGGACCTTCTAACTGTTCCTTCAGCCACCAGTCTTGGCCCTCGCCCCTCTATTTATTCTCCACAGAATAAGCAGTGTGATCACTCTGCAGTACCTATATAACACCCACGTCTTGCTTAAAATATTTTTTCATCATTGCTTCCAGAATAGCTCATATTTACTGTAATGTGGCATACAGGACCTTTTTAAAACCAATATAGTATAATCAGGAAAATAGAATCAACACAAGTTGATACAAAAGAAGAAAGTAAATACACTAAACAATTGCATAGAAGTTGGTAAAAATGAAAACATGAGGGGACGCTGCAAAAGACAAAAATTGACAATAGTAGGAAACCACTACTGCTCTAGGGAAGCATGAAAAAAAGAGAATAAGTAATGTTACCAGAATTCAGTGTCAGGAATTCCTGGAAGAAGCTGGAATTTTTGCAGGAACATGCGTGACAGGAGCTGGGATTGTGGGTGAGGAGGGTCTGGTGGGAGCTGAACTCATGGAGAAGATGTAATCTCTGCAGAAGAAGAAAAACTGTATTGGCTGACCTACTTCTCTCACCCTGCAGTCTCAATTCTAGTGTCTTTCATCATTGAACTTGCCTGGAATCCAACTGACAAGGGAATTTGAATGATGTGTTTTGCAGACCTCATTTCAGTGCTCCAGTGCACTCCCCTAGCCCTCTCTGTGCTTGTACACTTTACAACCCCACTTCAGCGAGGACAGAAAAGAGGTCACACTTTGCCTTCTTCCTCTTCCCTGAACATCCTTCAATTCTTCTTTGGGTCTCAGTTTAGAAAGCACTTCTCTAGAATATCTATTTTCATCCCCCAAAATTGAATTAGGTGCCCTTAACATATAAGCTCTTGATAAGCTATAAACCCTCACTATAACATTTATAACAAAAAATTAAAACATAATATTAAAATAGATATGTTTTCCAATTTATTATCTACATCTTGAGCCAGCTTATAAATTCTGTGAGAGCAGGGAAGTGGTTCTGTACCCACTGGTCCCCATAGCACACAGGAGGTGCCCAACAAGTACAATGAACTGAGTTTGGAGGTCAGTAAATGAAGGTGTGTGAGTCAGGGAATGGCAGTGGTCCACAGAAAGATGTGCAAGTCCCTGCTCAGGGTGACTGCATGAATTGCAGTTAGAACCCCATTCATTGTTCTTAGATTACAAAAAGAAAAGCACTTTGTTCAAATTTTCCATGATGTCCAAATGTGGGATTGCTCCTTGGGTTTTAGTGCTACCTTATTTCAACTACTCTTACAGTGATTTTCTGGCTCCTCCACTTAGGCAACACACACCACACTATCCACAACAGACAAAGGAGAAAGATACAAGAAATGAGGAGCCCAGCTAAAGAGCTATTGTAGAAATCTAGGTATAAATTTACAGGAGAAATAAATGAGAAAACAAAAATAACGAGGATATTATTTAAGCGTGAAAATAGTTTAATTTGGAAATAAATCTGTAAGGGGTAATCAGAGAAAGCTATGATTACCTGACAAACTATTAGAAGAAGTGATTTCATAGTGTGGATGTACCACAGCTTTTTAAACTTTTCATCTACTGATGGGCACTTGGGCTGTTTCCAACACTTAGCTATTGTAAATAACACAGCTATGAACTTCGGGGTGCCGAAGTTCTTTTGAACTGGTGTTTCAGAATTCTTAGGGTGCCAGGATTGGAATCACTGGGTCAAAAGGTAGTTGCATATTTTGTTTTTGAGGAAATTCCATACTGTTTCCATAATGGCTACACCAGTCTACATTCTCACCAATAATGTACTAGGGTTCCCTTTTCTCCACATCCTCACAGCACTTGTTATTTGTTGATTTATTAATCGTGGCCATTCTGACAGGTGTGAGGTGGTATCTCATTTTCATTTTAATTTGCTTCTCTTTGATGGCTAGTGATATTGAGCATTTTTTCTTATGTATATGGGCCCTCTGTATGTGGTCTTTGGGGATGGGTCTATTCAGGTCATTTGCCCATTTTTAATTGGGTTATTTGTCGTCCTGGTGTTGTCATATGAGTTCTTAATATATTTTGCAGAATAAACCCTTGTCTGATGTATCATTGGCAAATATGTTCTCCCATATGGTTAAATCTATTTTCATTTTAATGATGGTTTCTTTAGGTATGGAAAAGCTTTTTAATTTGATGTAATTTCATTTGTTTATTTTTCCCTTTATTTCCCTTGCTCTAGGAGATATATTGGCAAAAATATTGCTATGTGGGATGTCTGAAACATTACTGCCTATGTTTTCTGCTAGGACTTTTATGGTATCACAACTTACATTTAAGTCCTTTATTCATTTTGATTTTATTTGGATGTATAGTGTAAGTTGGTGATCTAGTTTAATTTTTTTTGCATGTAACAATCCAGTTCTACCAACACCATTTAGTGAAGAAGCTGTTTTTTCTCCACTAAAGAAAAGCAGGAAGAAAGAAGAAAGTCTTACCCTTCGTGACAGCATGGATGGAACTGGAGACTATTGTGCTGAGTGAAATAAGCTAGTTGATGAAAGACAAATACCACATGACCTCACTGATCACTGGAAACTAGTGAACAAAATTAACGAACAAGAAAAGTAGAACCAGAGACAGGGAAACATAGGGCAGACTGATAGCTGTAGGAGGTGAGGAGGGAGGGGTGCGTGGTGGAAGGAAGGGGAAAGGGCAGGTCAAAGAACGTGTATGAATTGATGTATAGACATGGACAACAAAGAGAAGATGGGCTGTGGGGTGGAGGGGGGTTAAAGGAAAAAACTGGGACAATTGTAACGGAATAAATAGTTAAAATAAATAAAAAATAAAATAAGTATAGTTATGTGCAGATGCATAACATGAGAAAAATGTTGTCAGTTATGGGTGAAGATTGAACATTTTTAGAGATTTTTTTCTTGCACTGTACTTGAACTTTTCTGGGCATATCATTAGATTGGGTAATATTAGAGTTGATTGCTTTCTAATAGACGTCTAAGAAACCTACTGGAAAATTACAAGTGGTTTCCTGTTAAAACATGCCTGAATGAGATTTAAAATTTGGTCTTTACATAAAGGAAATATTGCTATTGTGTCCAGTACAGTTTCCTCAAGCAACTTCTGTTCCTCTTTGTTTAATGCTTATCAAATAATTCCACTGAAGTCTTAGCTTGCAAAAATTTTTTTCCTTACACTTCATCATTTAGGGACACTGTTTTGGAATTACATTCACCTAATTACTACTTTACAACAAAAAGCTTAATTTAAGATTAGAATTGTTGCCAGAATATGTTTTCTTGTTCCACTGAATTTTCCCAGTGTTAATATTACTCTTAGAAATAAATGTCAATTAAATTTTTAAGCTTAAGAAAATGGTCTGAATTTGGGACAATGTATTTTTTGCCATGTTTTTACATCATTATTGTCCTGACTCTTGTTTTTAGTATGCAGAATAAATTAGATCTGTAAAGTGTTTAAAGTGCTTTTATATATTAGAGAATCCCAAAGTTTAGAAAGGTAGAGGAGTGTTTAATCTGTGAAATGCCAAAGCAACTGTTCAATTTAGCAGACTAGTCAAACTGTTGGGCATTGTATATGTGCTGTATGAAACCCAGAGATCATCTGAATTTTGTTTTGCAGTCATTGGGGTTGCGTTTAACTTTTATCTGGTCTGAACCTAGAAGAGCTGTTTTGTTTTGTTCTCTTCCTGTTAACTAGATATTAAATTTCATCAAAGGTTTAATCTTAAAAAAAAATAATCTGATTGCAGTGTGGTTGATAGTCCTCTCTTTTAACAATACAGGAGCCCTTCTCATTTGGAGTTGGACTATTTGTGAGAACATAACAGAAAGTGTAGCTATAGAAAAGCTAATACCTCATTCTGGGAAAAAATGTTCTCTACAGTTATTTCAAATACTAGATTGCAAACAAGAAATTTACAAATTATAAATTAGAGGTAGTGTGATTTGGATTTCAATTATTATTTCCTCAGCCACAAGTTAGTCTGGTGGTATCTTTCTTTTCATCTTGATTGCCCCCATTTCCACGTACTGTTCTGCTGTTGGAACCTGAGAAAATTCTCCTATGAAGTGCTATTATCACTCTCTGTTGGAATGATCACGTTTTCCTGTCATGGTCTATTTGTTTGTAGTTTTGTCTGTTTTGTGCATAGATAATTTCTTCCTTAGCCACATAGATTTGCTGGTGCCTGTTGTATTTCTATATCTAATTTCTGTTACACAAATTTGTAATGATGAAACTCTTCAGGGTTCTCAGTGTGACAGACTTCATATGTGAATGTGCTATGCTAGTAATCTCTTGTGCATTGAAGGGGATTTCAATTATTCCTGTTTGTGAACAGAACAACTTCTAGACTAGTCCATGAAGAACATTTCTGGATATACAATGTTTTTTCCCAATGTTTTTTTCTCTATATACTACAGTTATTAATCTGAGCAGCTAGAAATAAAATCTCTTGCTCTGTAATAAAACTGCCTTGCTGGGTCTTTGCTTACTGTATATTGATTCCATATCTTTTCAATATTAAATAAAGAAGCAAAGTAAAATTGAAGTAGGATCTGCCCACAAAAGATTATACAGTTCAGTTATGAAAAACAACATAGCTATGATATAGTATTTTCTATGCTCTCTAGCAAACACGACTTGAAAAAATTTACCACTAAATCTGAATTTGTGAAAGGAGGTATTTAAAATCAATAAGACACATGCACTAAAATATAAACCCAATGATATTCTTTTTTATTCAAATGTATAATAAACAATTATATTACTTGTAAAATACCTGAACAGTTAAAACAGGCTTTATGAGGAATGAAACAGGAACCAACCCTGTAAAATTTTGATCTTGGAATTCTAACCTCCGGAACTGTGAGACAATATATTTCTGTTGTTTGAGCCTTCAATCAGGAGAAATAACCTCGAAGTAAAAGTATAGTTCAACTAGCATGCTTTCCCAGGAAATAATTATTGTATCTCAGATATCATCACCTAATTACTCACAGAAATGCCCCAAAGCAATTTTATAACCAAGAAAAATAATAACAAAAATTTATAAACACAAGAGTTCGTACTTGGAGTTCTCAGTCAGAGAAGAGATGTATTGAAGAGTCTGACTTGATGATGTCCTGTGAATGAGAGAAAATACATTTTCCAAGCACAGACTTGGCAGTGTCATCTGAAAACGTTGACTAGATAAAACCAGAGACAATGTGTATCCAAAGGAGTTAAATACACTTACCTCATAGGGTTACTGTGATGATTAAATAAATATCTATGCAGTACCTGTTACAGGTTTAATTTTGTCCCTCCAAAATTTTTATTGGAATCCTAACCTCCAGTACCTCAGAACATTATCTTATTTGGTAATAGGGTTGTTGTGATGTAGCGAATAAAGTTAAGATGAAGTCATACTGGAATGGGGTGAATGCCTAATCCAATGTGACTGATGTCCTTATAAAAATTCAGATAAAAGCAGAAAGTTCCTTCATCTTCTCCAAGCCAAGGAACACCAAAGATTGTCAGGCAATTATCAGAAGCTAGGAGATAAGCGTGGAACAGATTCTTCCTTACACCTCTCAGAAAGAACCCACCATATAACACCTACATCTTGGAATTGTAGTCTCCAGAAATGGGGGGCAATGTATTTCTGTTGTTTACGCCACTCACTTCGGTGTTTTGTCACACCAGCACCAGTAAACTAGTACAGTGCCTAAGTGTGAGTGCCACATAGCAAAAAGTCAACTGACTCAGGGTCAGCAATATTCTCCTGTGAGTACATTCATGTAAACTAAGGGACATAGGAGTATACCAAGTGTTGCAGTAAATATTTCCTAGCAATTTTGAGGGCCAGAATTCCAAATCTCATTTCTAGTTTCCCAGAAGACAGAGGTGAGCAAGACGAGAATCTGAGACCAAGGGCACTGGGATATTTGGCAGAGACCTTAGCACAGCACTCATAATATAAGAATTGATAAGGAAGACACTTAATTACAAGGAAAAATGAAAAAAACTTATTGAAATTAGAGTCAAATCCATCATTCATCATTTATAGAGTATCCATCATATGTTTGAGTATTTTGCTAGGTGTGGAGGGCACAAGAATAAACAAACTCCTGGCTTTCATGTTCAAGGGCTAACAGTCTACTTGAGGACAGTTATAAAAATGTCATAAAAATGTACTATGAGGATTTTAAGTACAAATGATTGTCAATAAATAAAGTAATTCAAGATACATTGAGGATTCAGATTGGCAGGAAACTGTGTATGGTACTGTTTTCAGTGTCAACATGAGGTTGTGCCAGGTCACTAGAACACTTTCTGGGCTCCTTCCTCTTCTTTGGACAGAACAACACTGTTGTTTGGGCTAAACTGTGATCATTGGAATTGAGCGATACAGTGAATGTCTGAGTGAGTGAGTCATCACAATATCCCTTCTCCAGAGTTTTCTGTGTGCTTGATACCTGTGGCACAATTGTTTTGGAGGGTGACTTATTTATTCCTGCTGTCTACCAACATCTTTATAGTAAACACAAACATTATTTATGCAGACTTAGTTAAAATTTGAATAGTTTTGTTTCTTAGTGACCTTTCTTAAAAATTCTACAAAGATAGATACCCTTTAATGCTCAACTCAAAAATCTTCTTTCTGCAGCCCCACCATAGAGATTAGTTAAATTTAATTCATAGCTATATAGCAGAATTTGTTATATTATGGTTAGTTACTTATAAATTTTGTTTTTTAAACATTGCTTGCTATGAGGAGAAACAATTTACTCGCATGCTTCTAAATGTGTTATCTTCTTAAG
>PVKM010032835.1:0-16220 GCA_004027735.1 Carollia perspicillata
GAGCCCACTGTTGCACTAAGGCCCCAGTAAAATGCATCTCCTGATCACTTTCAATGATCAAGGTTTGCCCATAGGCAGCATGTAACTGCTCCAGAGCAGCCATCACCACTTTCTGATCTGGGTGCCATGTGGGATAAGCAGCTAGACGTCCAGTAGCTGTGCCCACACATGTGATTGCATACCTAGGCCACTCTGAACTAGGTAGGGGCCCGATTACATCTACCTGCTAGTGGGTCACCAGTACCTATCCCTCTTACCACCTGCCCAGTAGGTCCCACAGGTCTCTGGGGATGCTCTCGCAAGCAGCCAACACAAGTCTCATGAGCTTCTTGTACTTCTGTTAAGGTGACAGGTAACCCTGAGTTTTGATAGTGGAACATGTGGTCTTCTGTCCAGCATGTAGGGGGTGACGGTATAACCACTGGGCTACTTCCCTTCCTGATGGGCTGGTGGGCATTGTTTCCAACCAGCGCATCTTGGCTCACATGTGATCCTCCTCATTCCCAAGGGAAGCAAGGGGTGCATGCCTGGTAACATGATAGACAGTGACTTGTTTCTGGTGGCCTAACTCCCAGAGATCTTGCCACAAGGCCTTTCCCCATAATGGCCTATGTATAACCAACCATTCATTTGCATGCCACGTAGGGATCCACAATGTCAGCCGCCAGTGCACTGCCCAACTACCTGTGCAAACAGTTGGGGTGGTGCTTCATTGGCAACTATGAGCCACATGGCGCACAGTTCTTCCCACTGGCTCCTCTTACCCATGCCAGTGTCACACCGGATGGTACCTGTTCGTGGTTGAATTCCCATAGCAGTCCACATGGCAGGCTGGCCCCTGCTGGACCCATCAGTGTACCATGTGTCTGAGGGAATAGGGGCCTGCCCTTCACGGAGAGGACTAGCTTCCAGTTCTTCTACAGGGACAGGAGCAGTAGATTTCTCATCTACTTAGGTAACAGGGCCTAGCACTTCCTGCAGCTCAGCCTGTAAGGGGCTAGTGGACAGAGTACTCCTTTGTTGCAGATAAGCCCCGACTTAGCCAACATGGGCGTCAGAACAGTCCCACTACAAGGCCTGGCCATCCAGTCTCAGACCCACCCTACAATGGCATACGTGTTCCTTACTGTCACGGTGGCAGCCCCTCTTGTGGTCTCTGTGGGCAACAGGGCAGCATACAAAGCAGCCAGCTGCTTTTCAATCAGGGAGTGCCGTACCACTGCTCCCTTCCATAGCTGGGACCAGAAACCCAAGGGTTGACGTAGCTGTTCGGATTGCGTGCACAAACCTCATCCAAACCCTTTTTGTATCATATGCACATTTAGCTCACAGGGTCTAGCAGGGTCCAGAGCGTGCAAGGCCTGGGTGCACCTAATGATGCACTTTGCTCCTTGGAATGCTTGTTCTGAGGTTGGGGTGCAGTCCCAGCTTGCTCCCCTTTTCACCTAAGCATACAAAGGATGTACAAGATGTGCAAGATGAGGCACAAATGCTCTCTAGTACCTGGACAGGTCCCAAAATATTTAGAGCTGTTTCACAGTGGAAGGGGTAGGGTATGCCTGAATTTTATCTATCACCGCATCAAGGATGACTTTTGTCTTACCCAACCAGACAACCCTCAGGAATCTCACAGACAATCCAGACCCTTGCAGCTTAGTTTTGCAGACCACCCAGCCACGTGACTTCAGGTGTGACAGCACCTGTGGCACTGCTTTCTCGAACTCTGCAAGAGCATCGTCACTGCTGTGCAAATGTCATCAGTGTAATGGATCAGGCTCACCTCTGCAGGCCGTGGCCACTTAGCCAGGTCCTCTGCCACAACCCTGTGACAGATGGTCAGGCTGTGGAAGTACCCCTGAGGGAGCACTGTGAAAGTCCATTGTCAACCCTCCCATGTGAAGGCAAACTGATCTTGACTCTGGAGCAATATCAATGGGAAAAAAAGGCATTTGCTAGATCAGCTACAAAGTGGTAAGTTCCCAGGTCATTAGTTAACTGGTCCATCAAGTCCATCACTGAAGGGACTGCTGCATGCATTGGAGAAATGACCTTTTTGAGTCTCTGGTAATCTACTGTCATTCTCCCTCTGCCATCCAGCTTCCTCAGTGGCCACATGGGGGAGTTGAAGGGACGGTGAGCAGCCCTAATTATCCCCAAGTCTTCTGTAGCTGCTGTAATCTGCTCATGTCCCCTGGGCAATGGAAATTGTTTTGCTACTGTTACCTGTCATGCGGGGGGTAGCTGTACTGAGGGATGGTCAGCATGTCCCTGCAGAATGGCTTTTACCACTGGCACCAGTGGGCAAAACTCTCCTGCAGTGGTATTTACCCACAGTCTCTGGAGCACATCAAAACCCAGGATATACTGAGAAATAGGGGATACATAGACAGTGTACTCATGGTGTGGGGGCAGATGCCCAATACCCAGAGAGAGCTGCACAGCCTTCACCCTCACATTATGTCCCCCATAACCGTCGACAGAGGCCTTAGGCCCTGGAAACTTCTCAGGGTTTCCATGTAAGAGCGTACACTTGGCTCCTGTATCTACGAGAGCTAAAACCTACTGGACATTTGTAGAGGACCATGATCTTCAGCTGGACTGGACAGATTTCTCAGGGCACACCCCTGGATTTCCCTGTCAGCTTCTTTTTCTTCTGGGGCCGCAGGAAGATGGTCAGCTTGCAGCTGCTTTCAGAGCTCTATCAGGTATGCATTTGGCTTCCTGTCAATCTTAGTGTGATCTACTCCAGCCGCTAAAAGATCTGACCACATCTGTGTTCTGGTACCTGCACGGGGTCGTGGTTTGACCCAGAAATAGGAATTCTCAGAGACTGCACTAATGACTTTGTGCTGGCAGTGAGGCTCCATCTCTTCTGGACTGGCCACCATTGTGGTGACATCATTAATGTGATAGCTGACCTAAGGGTCTAGGCTCACCAGGAGCTCGAGTGATCCGAACAAGGCAGAAGCAGCGTGCTGCAGCAGGAGATCCTGCCTTCAAGCTGTAAAGCTTTCATCATCAGGGTCCCTGGGTGTTGGGATTGAACAGAGCCCGACACATGTGCAATTCCTGCAGGATTTGCACGAAGTCTGTAAAGGTCTACCACTTGCTCACAGTGTCTGGCACGTCCCCTGCATTTGCCCAGATGTACATATAGCTGCCATGACCCACTGGAGCAAAGAATTCAAGCCCTGCCCCAGGCCATGCCT
Source organism: Carollia perspicillata (assembly GCA_004027735.1). Taxonomy (NCBI): domain Eukaryota; kingdom Metazoa; phylum Chordata; class Mammalia; order Chiroptera; family Phyllostomidae; genus Carollia; species Carollia perspicillata. The sequence goes on from PVKM010032835.1 coordinate 3,210, forward strand.
CTGCAGCCACTGGCTCAGAGAGGGGTGTGTCGAGATGGAAGCTAACTTTTCCATCTCTTTATCAGTGCACATAATGCTACCCACCCTTAAATTTCACAAGCATAAGAGCCATGCTGCTAAGGACTCCCTGGGTCACTGGCAAAACTGATTGGTGAGATTGGCCACTTGGCCTGCATGTAGGAAATGTAGGTAGTATGTTCCACTATCTGGGCAGGACAAGCTGGATCCCGCCCCGGGCACCAGGGGCTGCTGGGACCTCAATTTCTGTAACAGCACTGGGTGTGCCTTCTAGGAACGTGGTTCCTCATCGCAGTCCTCCTCCTGCAACCCCGACTCAAGCGCTAAGGCCAGCGAGGTGATCGTTGTCACTCCGCTGCTCAGAGATCTTCTTCCAGGGCACTTATTCTGGCTTCCAGGGCCTCTTCTCCTCCTTAGAGTTTGCATAGTTTCTCTGTCATGAAGCTTGGTCTCCGTCTTAGCGAGCAAAGCTGAAAGAAACACCCAGCTCACAGTCCCTGGGGCCTCACAAGCACTGGGCTGTTCCAGGGTCTTCCCACCCACCCACCAGGGCCTTCTCTATCTTATTGGGTGCAGCACTAATCTCGGGGCAATTTCTGGGTGGGGCCCGTAAAGCCAGGAGGCTCGCCATTGGGTACCACATCCCCGGGACTGGCCGCTAGTCCAGACCCCCCTCCAGGGATCCTGGAGGCCCCTCCATATTCATGTCATAGTGCTATAAATCCTGTTGATGGTACCAATTGTCTTGCAGCCTATCAAGGCCAGGCAAGTTCACTCTGGATTCAGGCAGATGGAAGAAAAGTCACAGAGCCCTGGGGATGCCTGACATGCCTTTATTCAAGGGTAGGCGAACCCTGCATGCTGCAAGCTGCATGTCCCCCAATGGGAAGTTTCCAACTCCCTTAAATACCAAATGCACACAAAGCCAGCAGGATGCCAAAATGTTGCATAACAGAAAAATTCTGCACATGTGGGCCCACTCAAGGCTATGGGAACAGTTTATCAGGCCCAGTCTCAAGACTACGGGAACACGGCTTATCTTAGTTCCCAGACATCTGGGTGAGGGAGCCTGACCAACTCCATTTACCCTACACAGTGGCATTCCTGTCTACAGCTATTCCCAGTTTGGATGGTATGGTCTTTCTGCCCTGGTAGGGAAGGCCAAGAAAACCAGAAGCTTTACTTTGAGAGGAGTCTCCCCTGATATGAAAAACCTGTGCTCAGGAGCATTATCAATGGCAGTAGTGATCTTCATGACGGGCTACCAGAGAAGCCCTGAGCAGCTAGCCTGAGGTTGTCATTCTGACCATAGTGAGCAACAGGCAGTGATCTAGACAGAAACTTAACAATGACATCCACGAAATGAGGTAGTCACAGTAGGGCTTGACAAATTCTGTACATATCTTTTACTAACCGAAATTCTGCCTAAATGTTCATGGGAGACTGAACAGAATGCAGACTTTTCACAGGTAAGACACAGAGGCCCTGAATGAAGGCAAAACCTGCAGCATACCTGAACGCTGCTGAACTTCTAGCGCACTTCCCAACCCGCACACAGACGCGTGGGCAAAGACTGGAAGCCTCATTTGGATTACGATGTTTGAGCCACTGATGTGTAGAGCACATTGTATTATCTTCCTGTGTGAATAGCCGGACACTGGCTTTTACAGAACTGGGAAGGGGCCCTGCCAGCACTCGAGTCGACAGCCTTTTGACGCAGAGGTGTGTAGCACAGCTCCTTTACCACAAACAGCATGCATTAGGCATATCGACACTGTGGGCATCTCATCTACTGTACTGAGCTCATGTAGCATTTAAATGTGGACACACAATCGCATTTTAAACAGGAAGCTGGAAAGGGAACTTGCCTAAGAGAATCAAGTTTTGCATCCAAAAGCATCCCTCCTCAAAAAAAAAAAGGTATTTGAGCATGACTTATGACCAATAACTGGTTCACCATAATCTATGCAGATAATGAACTCTCTACATTCTGACCATAGAATAAATTACTACAGCTATTTTAGGAAGCTGATCTTAAAAATTAAAACACGGACAAAGAAATCTCTCTGAGTATAGACATCAACAGTGACACACGATATGTGAAGCATGTTCCACAGATTTAGTTCAGTCAAGTAACTAAACAAACGAGAAACTACAACCCTCAGGAGGGAAATATCAGAATTTGGAGTGTCTATGACATAGTGTCTAAAATGTTCAATATCAATTAAAAGTTGTGAAAAAGTATAGCAATCAAGAAAATAGAAGCAATTAGACACTGTGAGTTGGTCCAGATGTTCAATTTAGAAGATAAAGATTTTAAAGGAGTTATGCTTTAAAAAAGTTAAAGGAAAAGAAGTTAAGAGAAAGGACAGTATGATGACACTTGCTCCATAAATAGAGACCTTGAGTTTTTAAAAAGATGAAAAACAACATGAAAAAGGAAATTGTGGATTTGAAGAGGACAATAACTAAAATGAAAATTTTACTTGAGGGGTGTAGGGGGCTGCTTTGTTTTAGTCTGGCAAATGTGACGCAGCTCTGTATGGAAAACCTACAGAAGCGAAGTGGTGGGCAGGAGCCGGACCTTCAAACCTAGTTTTTCCATGGGAATCAGGCCTAGAAAATGTGTACAGACTGCTACAGCTTGCTCTTGCTAAAAACTCCATCACCCTGGTCTAAAACAACAAATGTGTATTGTCTATCTTCAAGGTAATTTCCAAAGCCTGTGTGAATTTTCCCAAGGACAGAGCTAATCAGCTCATCGCCATTCCCCTCTGCATGTTATTTTCATTTCCTTGATTGTACCTTAAATGTAGACAATAATATTCTATGTAATAGATAATAAATCCTTCTCTGATGTAAGACCCGAGAAAAACAATAAAAGGTTGTCTAGGCCAGGGTCAAGGCGCTCTCTCTTGAGACAGTGGCCATGCCGTCCCCTGTTTCTCCACAGGATTGCTGTCTCTTGTGCATTTATTCTTACCTTCTGTCACAACAGTGGACTCTGCCGGCCGGAGTCTGCCACAGAGGGGCACAACAGCAGATTTGAGATGGCAAAACAAAGAATGACCTTGAGGCAAGATCAGTAGAAGTGAAATGATCCAGCTATGAAACAGAAAGAAAAAATTAAAAAAAAAATGAACAGAGTCTAAGAAAGCTGTGGGACATTGTTAAGTGCACCAGTGTTTGTGCAATGAAAATGCAGAACAGGAGAGGGAAAAAAAGGAGAAAAATACTAGGTGAAACAATTTCCAAAAACTTCTAAAATCTGTTGAGAAATATGAACATAGAGGTCTAAGGAGCTCAACAGTCCTCAGATAGGATAAACGCAAAGAAATACATGCTTCAAAATAAAACTTTAAAAAGACAATGAGAAAATCTTGAATATAGCAAGAGAAAAAGATAGAGTAAAAAGATATAGGAAATCTGAAAAAACCCCACAGCCAACATGTTTAATGGTAAAAGATTAATTTTTTTCCTTCTATCGTTAGGAACAAGGATGTCCATGCTTTCCACTTATATTCAATATTTAAAGAGGTTTTAGAGCAATAAATTAGGGGTCAGCTAACTATATCCAATGAATCCAGTCTGATAAGTCACTGTGTTTGTAAATTTTTTTTGTATCTTAGTTGAACCGTTTTGTTTATATTATTTATAACTGATTTCTTGGTAAAACACAGTTTTAGTTGGTAAACCTAAAATATTTACTACATGATCCTTTCTAGGAAAAGTTGTCTGACTCAGAAGTCTTTAAACAAACACACACGGAGAGGAGCAGGCCAAAGGCTGGAAACAAGATTGGAAAGGACAAATGAAACTGTCTTTATTGTCAGATGACATAATGCTGTAGATAGAAAATCCCGAAATCACCACTAGAACTAATTAACATGCTTGGCAAGTTCTTGGGATGCAAGATCGGTATTAAAAAATCACGTGTATATTGCTCACGTGAGCAAAGATTCTTGAGAACATCAGTGTGCCATGTGTTGGTGTCAGCCCCCGTCCTTTGATGGCAGCTCCCTTGACCCTGGCTGCTCTAGCTCACAGTGGTTATGCAATTCCCTGGTTTCTAAACTAAATCCTTTCAGAAGGGATCCCTATAGTGGCTCCTGTTCTTCTAATAAAACCCTGATGATTACACTAAGAAATTTGGGTTTAGAATATGAGATGCAGTGGGATTTAGATTGGAGATACAATGGGGAAACATTAGAGGGTTTAACAATAATCTGATTTATGTGTTTGTAATTTACTCCTTTTGTATCCAATCGAGATTTACAGATTCTGAAGTGTTACTGGTATGCAGCTTGTTTCTGACTAGATATTTGCACACAGATTCTGACTCATTAATTTGGCATCTCAGGTGTTCTATCTTGGTTGGAGACCCCGAATTCCAAACTTATTTCAACCAATCAACATTTTACTTGATTTTAGTTTCTTGTCTGAATATCACACAATTTACTTTTCTTTGCCGTAGCTTCTCAGTGAGTTTTGCCTACCACTGTTCATGATCAAATGCTAATATACACAGTGTTACAAAATAGCAATATTTTTCAAACCTAGCTCCTTTTGACCTCATTAAAAATTATTTTCTGGAAACTACAGTACTCTTAAGAGCAATAATTTTTATGACAATATATTATTTCATCTCAGGTATTACTGAGTATAAGACTATACTTGGCAATAATCAATATGAATACAATAAAAATTATGGCTCTAAAATATGATTACATTTCAAGACACTTTCATGAGTCAGAGAATCACTGAATCATGATAGATCTTGAAATTGCTTGGTATTTAAAAAAAATTGATTCTTACCAGAATTAGTGAGCAGAACGATAGTCCTTTGCCTAATAGAGCAGTCTAATGATGCCTGGCTTTTATTTCATTTCAGGAACAAACCATAAATCCTTACAAAAAAGCAAAGTGTTTCTACGATAAAAATCTGGAGTATCATTACCATCCCCTTTATTTACAGATAGTACTCAATGCAGTAGTATAGTAGTCAAATTAGATTTAGTCTTTTCTGCATCTATATTCAGCATCATTTGTCATAAGAATCATACTGACAATGTGCACAATTGATTAAAAAGTCATTTGCTAGCAAAGAAGTGTGCATACTTTAGCCTAGATGTATCAGTACATGGACAAAGAATGCCCTGCTAAATTTGGGTCCATATTACAAAGGTAGAAACTGTTACATATGACTAACTGAAAATAAATAATTAAAAATAAAAACAACCAGAATAAAGTAAGAAGAAAACAAATAAAAATCCTGATGCCCAAGACTTGTAAGGTGTAGATGTATTAACAAGGTGCCGTAGACTAAATATTTGTGATCCCTCTTTCCCACTTCATGTGTTGAACCCTAATACCCAGTGTGTTGGTATTTAGAGGTGGGGACCTTTGGGAATCGTGAATAGGTCTAGTGCGCTTATAAAGAAAGACCCCCTACTTTGGAAGAAAGCACCCCTATAACTTTCCAGTGAGGTGCCATAAATTGCCAGAGTCTGAGAGCCACCCCAGGACATAATTTTAACTTGGAAACCATTTTTCCTGCTGAGGGACAAAGGCAATTACTGTACTTATAGAGCGCAGCCCCTTATTACCCTGAATGGACTCTTGTCTTCCCACTTGTTTCTGTGAGGCTCACAGTGGGTCACATGGAGGATTCAGAAAGATGCTGAGCTGCAGATTTGAAGTCCAGAGACGGGATGCAACTTCTGTGAAGTCACATATAGACAAGTCCCAGTGACGTCACTGACCACAGCTCACAGAGTGGCCTTGTAGCACACTGACCACAATGGGAGGTGGCTTCTTATGGCTTAATTGCACCTGTGCACTTGGGCTTGGGAGTGAGGATTGCAAGGCCCTAATCTGATCTGGCCAAGGGCAGCAGCACCCACAGCCCTCAGAGGCCTGGTCGTAGCCCCAGCTCTGCTAAGGTCTGGTTGCATTATCTTAGCCAAGCTGTCTCCCTGTCCTGAATTTTGCTTTTCCTGTCTACAAAATGGGAGGGCGGTACGATTGGCCTCTGAGCTCTAAGAGTCCTTGCAATGCTGACTTTCTCCAGATCTAAAAGAAAGCAAAGGGAGGAAAAAGATTTGCCCAGGGAGGTGAGTGATTGAGTTGGGCAGAAGCTCTAAGCTCGTATGAGTGAAACTATACTTTTGACACTTTGCAAATGCCAACTTAATGATTCAATTTCATGAAGTAAGCCACTAACAGGTTAGCTACTTGCTAGTGATCTTGCCCAGACAGATCCTTTCCCCTCTGGGGAAAGGTTAGGTTTAGAGATGGACAAGTTCAGGATCAGATCCTAGCTTCCCCACTGAACAGTTGTGTGGCCTTGTGCCAATCACAGCTTCTCTGTGACTCAGTTTTCTTCATGTGTGAAATGGGGATATTATCTATCTTATAGGATTGTCATTTCTTTGCATCTTTCACTTCAGTCTTTAATAAAAAATAACAACGCTATGCCCTGGCTAGTGTGGCTCAGTGGATTGAGTGCCAGCCTGTGAACCAAAGGGTCACCGGTTCAATTCTCAGTCAAGGCACATGCCTGGGTTGTAGGCCAGGTCCCCAGCAGGGGGCCTCAAGAGCAACCACACATTGCTGAAACATGATGTTTCTCTCCCTTTCTTTCTCTCCCCCCCCCCCCCGCTGCCATTCCCTCTCTAAAAATAAATAAATAAAATCTTTAAAAAATAAGGACGATAGTATTAGTCAGAGTTGGTATGCAGGATACTAAGGACATGCTGGTGGTTTAAACATTGAAACAATTCCCAATACCTGAGCCTTTTGACTTCTGTCCACCCCGTCCCTGGGGACTTTCCTCCCTCCCTGCGTGATTCAGCAAAGAATGAGCTGTTGCCTGCCTCTCAGGGGTCCTGTGGGGCTCTGCTTCCATCCGATTGGCCAGTGTCTGTGTGGTGCCAGTTCTTAATTGTTTAAATTAATAGACTTCATATTTTTAAAAGCAATATTAGGTTTATAGAAACATTGAGTTTATAGAAAAAATAGAGTTCTCATATGCCCACCCCTCTGCCCAACCCCAGTTTCCTCTGTTATTAGCATTTTGCTAGTAACAAAATAGCATTTTGTTATTAGCATTTTGGTACCTTTGTTTCAACTGATGAACCAATGTTGAAACAGCAATAATTACTGTTAACTAAAGTCCCCTCATTTACATTAAGGATCACTTTCTGTGTTGTACAGAAGGTGTGCCAGACACGCCCAATTCTAGGTGCTTGCCACACAGCCTCATTGAATCCTCACGTGTTTTAGATTTTAGCCAACAAGAGAACGTGGAAATTTTGTTTCTTTGACAAGTCTGCTGCCCCAGCATGGAATGTCTCAGTTGAATATTAGGATCATCTGGGGCGCTTCCTAAGCCATGCCAAGGCCCAGGCCCTAACCCAGACAGTAACGAAGAAACTTTTTGGGGGGTGGCGGGGGGAGTGGAGCCCAAGCATGACTCTTAAAGCCTCCATCTAGTCCTAACCTGCTGCTGGAAATGAGGACCACTGCTCCCAACCCTGCCCTCAGATAAAGGTCTCGAGTCCAGCAGTAGCTCTGGGACTTGGTAGAAATTCAGACAATGAGGCCTCACCCCAGACCCAGTGAACCAGAAGCTGCATTCTAACAAGGCCCAGACGACCGGCGTGCACAGGACGGTTAGAGATGCAAAGGTCTGGAGCGGAGTTCCCGGTCTTCTGGAGGTTGGGGGTCCCATACAAATATGGTGAGTGATGTCATGGGAACTCTCCTACCACACTTCCTACTGCAAGGCCCTATGACAGCGAACGGGCTCCTGCTCCAGGCCTATGTGATCGGGCGTTAAGAGATTTGCCGGGATCTACATGGAGAAAAACAAGAGGTGTGTGTTGTAATGTCACCTCTGTACGTCATTATGTGCATAAGTGCATAGAAGGAAAGAAGAGATTTTTTCACTTTTTCTATTTCTGAATTTTAAAAATATATAAGAATACACATTTTAAAAATATCTAAAATATTGCATAGAGCAAGCCCCCTTGCCCCTTCCTCTATGTGAGGGCACAGCAGAAGTGAGCTCTCACCAAACACTGCATCTGTGTTGATTTTGGACTTTCCAGACTCCAGAATTGTGAGAAATAAATTTCTATTGGTTATAAGCGGCCCAGTCTGTGGTGTTCTGTTATAGCAGTACGAATGGACTAAGACACGAGGCATATAGGGAATTTGATTGTCATTTGGATAATTTTCTATAAATACTCAGATTCAGAAGATACAGTAACATTTTACTTTATATAACACCATTTGTCATAAAGAGAATTCTAAAACAACTCCTTAAGATGCTGATCCCGGGGCACACACACCTGTTCCCAGTTATTCAAACCAACAGTAATTTAGGGGCTTCTGTGAAGGGATTTTGCAGCTGTAAATAAGGTCAGGTGGGCCAGATTTAATCAAGTGAGCACTTTAAAAGCAGAGATTTTTTTTTTCTTGTAGCTGGGCACAGAAGATGAAGCCAGAGATAAAAAGCATGAGAAAGATTTGAAGTGCTGTTTTTGCCTGGGAGATGAACAGGGCTGCTTGTCAAGGAGTGTGAGCAGCATCTAGGACCTGAGCATGGCCACAGCTGATCACGAGCAAGGGAACAGGGCCTCAGTCCTGCCGCAGCAAGGTGAATTCTGCCTACCCCAGGAAGGAGGCGGAATTCGGCTTTTCCCCAGACCCCCCCACAGCTCAGCTTATACCTCGATTTCGGCCTTGTGACATTCTGAGCAGAGAACCTGGCCACGCTGTCCTGGACTCCTGACCTACGGAACTGTGAGTTAATAACTGGGTGCTGTTAAAACCCTCTAAGTCTGTGGTAGTTTGTTACTGGATTGGCAAAAAAAATCAGTTTAGTTTTTTCCATAACATAAAAGACACAATTTTTCCTTTTCACCAATAATTTTATTGATTTGAATATTTTGAGTATGTTGGTATCTCCCACTATTGGCTTCTAGTGGGTAGAGGTCAGAGGTGCTGCTAAACATCTTCCAATGCACAAGACAGCCCCACAGCAAAGAATTACTTGGCCAAAATATCAATACTACCAAGAAACTTTGCACACTAATTTTGACACATTCTATCAGTCACAGTACTTCTCCATACACTGCACAAATCTTTTATTTTTGCATTCCAGTTGCATTTCTACCCTTCTTGAAATAAAAAAACCTAATACACTGAAAATGTGCATTCTACCCAATTCAATATTAAAATGATTGCACAGAACTTCACCAATTTTGGTAAGTTGTTTGAAAATGCACACTGAGCCCTGGCATCAGTGTGGCTCAGTAGACCGAGCACTGGCTTGCAAACTGAAAGGTTGAAGGTTCAATTCCCAGGGAGGGCACATGCCTGGGTTGTGGGCCAGGTCCCTATTTGGGGGTGTGCAAGAGGCAACCCATCGATGTTCTCTCCCTTTCTTTTTCCCTCCCTTCCCCTCTCTCTAAAAGTAAACAAATAAAATCATTAAAAAATAAATGCACGCTGATATGACAGCTGCAAAATTATTTCAAATGAAGTTAAAGAACTAAGCACTACTAGAGCCATGCTACAGAAAAAAACTAAATCAACTTTTTGGCCAACCCAATATACAGCAATGAAAGCTAATGCATCATTTAATTGGAAATAAAAACTACCATTTCATTTCCCTTCTCAGGGCAAGGTATGAAATAATTTCGTGATATTTATGAGCCCTTATTAAATTTTAAATGAACATATTCTATCCTATAGTTCACTAATTAAAGGCGAATGGGGAAATATAAACACATTTTATATCAACATTTTCTTCAGGGCAGCACATTGACATTTAATTCCCCTGGGAAATCTACTTTAATGAATTAATCCTAAAATAAATAAATAAATAAATAAGTAAATAAATAAATAAATAAATAGTCAAAGCTTAATGCATAGACTCAAACTATTTGATGATTTATCCACTAGAAAACGATTATGGCTATCAGGACAGAAAATATTCTCCCTATTTTCTCTACAAATAATTATAAGAATTTTACAGTTTTCATAGATATGACAGCATCCATTTCATTAACTACTGCAGCTCACCCCACTAGGGTACATTGCGTCGATTATTCATCCAGCCAGGGTCTATGTTGGTGAGGCTGACAGTCATTACTCCTGGTGACTGATATGAGTCATAAAGCTGTGACGGATGGCCAGGAAGTTTCACAAATGCATGAAGCCTGTAGTTACTGTCAGACACATTTTAATTTAGGTTTGGAGATGATTCATTTGAATTTCTGCATACCTACCAGTGGCTCTCAGATAAAAGAACACTAAAATGGAAAAGTACGGATGCATTTATAATCTAGTGTAGTCTCAGACAAAGCAACAGTTGAGTTTAGTCTCAACCAAGGCAACCTCCACTGATTAGAACTCAACATCCAGGATGATAAAGTTTTGATTTCCTAGGCTGGTATTTACAGCAAATTGCTGTGCGACCTTGAACAAGTTTTAAGTCTCTTTTCTTCTGAAACAGGAACAAGAGAATTAGAATATTGAAACTCTCTCCTGAGGCGTTATGGGAATTAATTTCTTTTAAAAACAGCATCGTGAGACTAAAGGAATGGGACAGAAAACCAAAACATCACAAATAACAAGATCAACAGCTCACCAAATATTGTTTACTTATAATATTAAATTATAACTGGATGAGAAAATTCTTGCCAATAAATGGTGAAGATATTTCTCACAGTGACTAGCATGAAGGTACTAAAATACTAAAAAAAAGAGTAGCCTAAGAGGAGCCTCATAGTCCCTTTAAAAATTTAAAACACTTTGGTTATAAAAATTTTAAACATAAAATTTTTAATTAGAGGAATAATATAATGACTTTCAAGTACGCGTAAACCACTTTCAATATTACCAGCTTCTTTCAAATCTTGTTGTGCTGTGTCATCATCCCAGACTAGTTTGAAAATAGCTATTTCATATTATCAGAGAGTTCATTTCATTTAGATAAAAGAGGGTTCAAACTAAAAAGTTATTGTATTTATTCATCACTAGTCACTCGAACCAATACAAATAAATTAGAAAACCAAAAATTGGTAAAGAAAAGAACAGTGCAGAACCCAGAGTTTCTTTTGAAATTTAGGGACTAGTCATGTAGGCAGTCCTGAAGTTTTATTTATCACATTACAATCCAGAATAATGTAAGGCACACTACTAAAGAAACAGCAAACACTTCCAAGGCAGAAAAAAATGCTCTGCTTTTGGTAAATTTTAACTCTTGAGATTTTAGCTACTTTAAATTTTAGCATCTACTTCATGGATCATACATCGAATTCACTTGTTTATGCAGGTTTCTTAACCTGATTTTAGCAGCTCTAACTTATCACACTTTTAGAATCATCATAGTCCTAAATTGAGCGCATCTCGTGTATTAGACGGTAGGAGCTGCCCACTTCCTCCTACGTTGTCTTGAAAACGTTTTCATAGCACGTTTTAGGATGGGCTTTCTATTCTTAATAAAACATATTTAACAGTGGCTTTAACTTGAAAAACTAGTTACTGAAGTTTTATGTGCTTAAATAATGCTCTTTCTATTTTGAAGTCAGTTTAAACCTTCCTTCCACATATAAGGATTTCCAAAATAGTAACTGAAATCAAAACGATAGGAAATAGTTAAAATTTATATGGAATGAAGACTAGTGTGGAGGAGCCTACTGTCTCATAAAATAAGTGCCAAGATAACATTTAAACTAGAAGTCAGATAATGGTCAAGATTGAAATAGTAAATCACATGAACAGCAATTAAATCCACACAGGTGGCCCTGGCTGGCGTGGCTCAGTGGATTGAGCCAGGTCTCCAGTAGGGGGCACAAAAGAGGCAATCACACATTAATGTTTCTCTCCCTCTCTTTCTCTTTCCCTACTCCTCTCTCTAAAAATAAATAAATAAATAAATAAAATATTTTTAAAAGACTTCTGTTTGCTTTACTTGAACCTCCTGATTTCATGCCTAAAATTACTTAGTAAAGCATGCTATGATCTCTGGTTATTGTGGGTTTGATTTGACAACCCGATGATATATAGGAGTTATTTTCTCCCAGGGCTGGGTCAAGATGTATGAAAAAATTCAACTGGCCCATTCCAATCATTTAATGGCTTAAAATACGATCCCTTTCAGGATAATCAATTTTTAAGTAACATGCTTTATTCTTTTATGATATTATTCAGTACCATTATTTTTAGCTGGGTTTTTCCTTTTTTATTAATTGAGATGACATTTGTTAATAAAATTACAGATTTCAAGTGTACAATTCAATGGTACCTCATCTTAATATTGCATTGTGTGTTCACCACCCAAAGTAAAATCTCCTATTACTATATATTGGGCCTCCTTTACCCTTTACTACCTTCCTTCCTTTCCCTCTGGTAACCACCATACTGTTCTGTGTCTACCAGTTTTTATTTGTCTTGTTTGCTCATTTGTCACTTTCAGTTTATATCCCACATGTGAGTGAAATCATATGGTTCTTGACTTTTTTCATCTGACTTATTTAACTTAGCATGATATTCTCAAGATCTATTGGTGCATTCACAAAGAAATGGTGGTTTCCTTACTTCCCTCCAGCCATAAATTTTGGTTCATAACAGGAAAGTAGGAATAATTCTTAGGCCACTGTAATGTATGACATATATAGGTGACATGCTGTTTCTTACGCAAAGAGTTCAATTTTAACAATAAGTAGAGCAATGAATGAGCACCACTAGGTAAATCATGGTCCACGTATGTCCTAAGTTGATGGGGAGAATCATCCCTGTCCTCTTTTAAAAAAGATTTTATGTATTTACTTGTAGAGAGAGAGGAAAGGAGGGAGAATGAGAACAAGGAAAACATTGATGTGGGCGAGAAACCAATCAGTTGGGGACCTGGCCTTGCCGGGAATCGAACCAGCGACTTTTGGTTTGCAGGACAACACCCAACCCACTGGCTCACACCAG
>PVKM010032836.1:0-16264 GCA_004027735.1 Carollia perspicillata
CCCCCCCCCCCCACTGCCAGAAACATTCCTGACACAAGGTTGGTTGGTGCCCAGGGCTTGACTGACGGAGAACACAGCCTGCCACAGACACACACCGACACTGGAGGCCTCTTGGTAATCGCTGTGTGAACTATGCGCAAGAGTTTGCAGAGCTCACATGAAGACATCTATAAAATATCTCAAAGACTTTTAATATCAATTCCATGTTAAAATTATACGATCTCGAACATCCTGGATTAAATGAAGCAGATTGAAATGATTTCCACTTGTTTCATTTTTCTTTTTACTGTGGCTATACTAGGGAAGTTTTCATTGCTTACCAAGCTTGCACTATATTTGAGTCCATCTTACTTACAATAATAATACCATGGAAAGGTCAGCCAGCGACACAGGCCAGCCCGACCAACTCTCTTGGCCGCTGCCAAGTGCACCCCAGAGCAGGGGAGGAAACACCTGTCCCGTGCTTCCTGTGACACACACACAGATAAGGGCGCTCAGAAAAAAGATTTGGAAATCAGGGCTAAAAAGAGTTTAACAGGTGAAATAATTTTACCCTCAGAAGGTTAATTAAATACGCACTACCAGAGAGCAGTGGCTGGCATACAAATATTTGTTGAATGAATAAATCAATGGGTCCTTTGGGAGGGTAAAAAACCACTATTTCCAACTTGTCATTCGCACACAGGATGGTAGAATACGAGCGCTAAAGGGGACATGGAAAATGACCTGGCTCTGCAGCGTCATTGATCTGTGAGGACTCGGTGCCCCTGGTGTCCTCACCTGAACAGGTAGTCATCATCCTCTTCCCCGCTTTCCAGGTTGGTGCCATCCACGAACTTTCTACGGTGGGGGAAGCGTTCTCTGCTCTGTCCGACACAGTAGCTATTGAGCTCTTAAAATGTGGCTACTGTGACTGAGGAACTGAATTTTTTATGTTATTTAATTATCATTAAGTTCATCTAAATTCCAGTAGCCACCTGTGGCCATAGGGGACAGCACAACTTGAGGCTGTTGGGACGGGATGGAATGAGATAAATCTTGTAAAACCCTTTGTAAGCCCCTATAGAAATGTGAGGGCTATTGTTGTTGTTGAAGGTATTACAAATCTAAGATACTGAGAGATTTCAATTACCCAACAAGGAGACTCCATCCATCCTAAGTGAAAAGGAATTTAAATAAACGCTCAGGTTTTACTCCCCTTGGGGGAGAAGGGCAACCAGCGCTCACAGACAACTGTAATTGCAACAGAGGGGTTCCCCGCTTCACACGCGGCTCAGAACACGAGCTTTCCATCCCCGCTCCCAAGTCCAGATCTGGTACCTTCAGGGCCGCCGCACGGTAGGCAGTCAGAAACCAGGGCTGCTGGTGGGGGGCTGGTAGATGGCATTCCTGCCTCCTGCGCCCTCACTCCCCGGGGCCAGATGTTTCCTGCCCTTTCCGCTGACCTTCCCTGCTACACAAACAGGTCCTCCCAACAGCTCCCCGCATTCCTTCAGCTCTGCCAGTCACTCACAGGCTCTCCGATACGCGCACGCGGGGGTTGTTCAAATCTGCTGATGGATGGTAAAACCAACCACCACTGAAAAGGGATGGGGACTAATTGGGAGCTGTAAAGAACGCTAATCTGTTTACACTCAGGTTGGAAGATGTTCATGAAATTCAAATCAAGTTCCCCTCTCTCCCAGCAGGAAAGCCCTTCCCCAGTCCAAACAGCTTTTCCTTACCATTAAGATAATTATATTCTACACACAAGCAGACATGAAAGAACTGAGCAGGGAAGTAGAAGGGAGTGAATTATTGGAGCAGGGAAGTCAAAAAAAAGGTTTCAATCTGAGAAAACATACATTTCCAAGCACAATATAAGGAAGCGCCCGAAAACATTGAAGAGAGTTTATGGAACAGCTCTTCCACAGGCGCACTAACTTGTGTAAAGCTCTCGGTCTGGGCCCCACGGAGCTTCCAGGATGAAACACAGCATGTGAAATTGGATCCACATGTGTTCCACCCACAAGCTGAGCTCGGCGGTGCACTTCGCCCTGTCAGTCAGCAGGCTGTTGCTCAACTTCGAGGAGGGGACGCCAGCAATCTCCCTCCAGCTACTAAAGCAAAATGAACCATTCTGGGGTCAGTGGGGCCGACCCCACTTCCACAGGGACAGGGACCCAGCTTTCTGTACCTCCAGTTCAGTCTCCCTTCTGTTGATGTCATCCGTGGATTGGTTTAACTTCTCCAGTTCTCCCTAACGAAGAAAAGAGGGAGAAAAAAAGACTTAAGGGATTGTCTTTTGTTTCCGTATGACTCAGCCCCATTACCTGTAAAAGTACTCCAGCACAATTTGTGGGTAGAGGGATGAGTCGGTATTAACTCTCAGGGAAAACAGCCGAGCCTTGGCTGGATGAGCCAATAAATGTCCAGATTCTGAAAACTTTTTCTTGATTTGAAATGTCAAAAGGTCCTAGGAATTTGTCTTTTCTGAGAAGGTCAAATAGGTATTCCAGGCTTGTGCCTTCTGGTAAACCCACCTGTTACAAATGGTTTAGGGGTTGAATCAAAACAACAGCTTCTGCCTTACAGCAAGAACTTTGCAGAAAAGACAATAAAAGAAAATAAACAAAGCCAAGCCCAAAGTATAAATCCAGTGAAATGTTTTAATTCAAGGGCAGAATTCTGGTATTAACTCACTATAGTTGAGTATTTTTCTATAAAGATGAAAATCTTTTATTTTCAAACTGCCAATTATTCATTCTCCGTAGATATTTTTTAAAACAGCTTTTTTAAAAAACCCACCTTTAAATAAACATTCACAAAATGAAATCCTGTGAAAAATACCCAACATGAAGTTAACTCATGTTACTCTGCAAACAAAGGATCTTGTTAACAGAATTCCTGTACCAAGAAAACAAGAGACTAGTAGTTGAAACTGATGATTTTAATAAAATTTCTAATGCCAACATTTCCCACTGGATCTTTATCTTGCTAATCTGCCAAAACAATTCATTTAAATCGAAACAGCTAAGTTAAATGAGCTTTTAATTGATCTGATCACTGAAAAACCAATTTGGACTCCAGGAATGGCAAAACATACTTAAAAGATATATAGATATAGATATAGATATAGATATGTATTTATATATTTTTAAACGATTTATGGAAAGGATAGAAAAATGGGCCTTAGAAAAGGGATGTGCTGTGCTTTTTGCTTGGAGGGTGAAGAGGTTAATCTGCCACTACTAGATCTCAGCTTGGAAATTGTTTTTTAATCATCTCCCCTAGAAATGGAGGCACGGAGAGCCAGGCCAATCCCTTGCCTTCTCCCCGCGTCAGCTTTGGGCATCAGTTATTCCCCATTTCTGTTTATACCCAACCTCATAACAAGGAAACACTGAGTTTTAAACCATTTGAGGCCAAGTGCGAGGTTGAGCCAGTGGTGACAATAAACCCTTCAGTTTGGTAACAATGAATCAGAGGAGGAAGATGGCTCAGGCCGGGCACCTGCGCCAGGTGAATACTCGGAACCGAGGGCACGGGTGCCAGCCCACGCTGCAGGGCGGACAACGCCCACCCCGCGGTCGACCCCTCCTCCCAGGGCCAGGAGACTGTGCAATGCCCGCGGCCCCGGGAGCATAGCCGGGGTACCCCCGATACCCGCATGGCGCCCCCGCCCCCTTTTTCCCTTTGTTGCACATCCACTGAACCGCTGGGCACGCTGCGGCGACCCCAGGATCCTGCCCGAAGTCTGCGGGGGCACCCCCGCAATACAGGCAGGCCGCATCCTCGCGGGCACTGCAGTCTCCCCAGGAACCAGGTGAAACCGAGGACTCAGACCCTCTCTTGTTGCCCCCCAGAACGCAGGCACTGGGGGCTGTGAGGCGGTTCTAAGTGTAAATGCCGACCTCCGCAGCGGCCCTCGCGGAGCCGGGATCCGGGTCGCCCCCCGTGCGCCCTACCTGGATCCGGGGGTCCACCTCTTCTTCCTCCTCCAGCTCTTGCTCCATCCCCTCTTCCTCCTCCTCCTCCTCCTCCTCCTCCAAGTCCCGGGTGGACGGCAGGAGCTCAGCGGGCTCCTCGGAGAGGCTCCGCTTCAGCGCGGTGTCCATGCGGGCAACCGGAACGCGAACCGCGCTGCGCGCCTCGGGGCGTCGGCTGCCACCGCCGAAGGCTCGCCCGGAGCCGTCTTTCCACAGCCCAGCACGGTCGGGGAGCCGCCGCAGCCCACACTGGAGAGGCGCCGCACGCCGATGCGGTTCTCTCCGGCCCGGGCGGAGCGGAGGAAATGGGCGCGGCCGCCCCCTGTCTGCCGCGGCTGTCAGCGCAGCGGCTCCCGCTCCGCCCTCGCCTGCCGGGACCGCCCTCTGCGCGGCTGACTCTATTACTTCTCCAGTCCCGCTTACCCAGGTCACGGTGTCTAAAACCCCAGCTCTCCGAAAACCTATAGCATGGTGAAATAAAGAAGCCCTCACCCCTGTTAGACTTAGCAGCCCGAATATATCCCAAAGTACCCAACGCTGGACTTTCAGCGCCTACTTTCAGGGCGGCTTTCTCCTCGTCTAAGGCAAACTGATTGTATGGAAGGACAATTTGGGGTATTTCCACTCTCTGAAGTCACCTTTAGAAGCCTGTCCCCAGTAGCCCTGGACCAGTTTCAAGACTCCCTCAAACCTCTGTCTGTACATGCCCAAGGAACGTTTCTCTCCTTGGGTGAATCTTGGGAATTGTATCTACTCAAAGATTTTACCAGTAAAGGGGACAGAAACCTGTTCACAAAGGCACATAAATACAAAGGAGTCAGCTGCTACTCTGTGCACTATGCCTTGTCCAAAGGTGGTGGCCCTGCGCTGGGCAGAGCTCCATCCCCAAACACTGTGCTTTCGTAGTGGTGGGGTGGCCCTACCTGGATAGCCAGGAAGCATGGAAAGTCATGGGTCAGGGGTGTGGGTGGGTACAGCTTTTGCAAAGAGGAGGTAAGTGTAACCCCTGCTAAAGGGCACACTGTCCAAGGATATACAAACTGGTAAGGCTTCCTGCCCACCCAGAACAAACAGGCAGCCAGAGCTTCCCTGGCAGACTCAACATCACAAAAGGCCAAAGATGGACGAGGCATGTCTGTGCTGTTATAAAATGTCAGGACCACTGTGATGTCAAGGGAGGACAAGATGAGATGACTTTAGCAAAGCAAGAAGGACATTGCCCCTGGCCACTACTAATGTGTCCTTTGCTCCAAAAATGCAGAACATGCACACTTTTCACACAGAGGCTTGTGGCCCATTGGCTCCAAGTTTTGAGGACAAACTTGCTTGAGAAAGAAGCTTCTTTCTGAGAGCCTATCATTAAAGTCACCTTGGAAAACCTGCTTCTGATTGTTTTATCAGAAGCTACGTTGGGAGGTTACTCCTTGGGCAAGATACCACCCTCCACAGGCTGGCACTGTGGTCCACTGTCAAAGAAGATTCACGCTATCTCCCCACGGTGATATAGGTGTGTGCCATAGGTTTGTTTCTGAAAAGGCCACACCTATTCATGGCTCTGTAAATCAATGCAGAGTTAGCAATTCTTTGAAGGATATTCCGAAGTTCCCTGATTTTCCAGTGCTAGATGAAGGCAGGGACCAGGTGGCCATTAAGGGTTCCTTTGGGACACAAGGGCCACCAATGTTTCTCTGGTGGCTTGGAATTAAGCCTATAACTAACAGGTTTACTCTGGTTGTGAATAACCTGAGAGACAGAGGTAGAAAACCGGAAACGTGAGGTCAGCCCTGACTCTAAATGCTTCTCAGCTGGTGGAACCCCATCCTCATCATTCCGAACAACCACCTCCAAAGTACACTTCTATCCAAACTTAGATCCAAGAGCAATAGAGTGATTCAAATGCCTGCATGGGACAGAGGTAACACCGACTCAGACTCTTCTCGTCTTACGATTAGAAGACTTGGGCCAGCTATAGCATTAACCGCAATAGTGTTCTGAAGTTCAAATAAGAAACATAAACAAACTGCAGCAGTACTATGTATTTTCTGTTGGTACAAACATATGCACATGAATGCAAAGAGAAAGTTCTGGAAGGAAGGATTCATACCCAACGAAGGGGGTATCCATACCACACCCCTAGGGAAAAGGGGTATCCAGGGGCTCAAGACTGGCTAAAATGGGGGTGGTATGTCAAAGGGAACTTTTTTTAATCCTCACCTTCAGATGTTTTTTTTAATAGCCATTGATTCCAGAGAGAGAAGAGGGAGATACAGATAGATAGATAGATAGATAGATAGATAGATAGATAGATAGATAGAAGAATCGACGTGAGAGAAGCATCAGTGGTTGCCTCCCAAATGCACCCAGACGGGGACAAAACCCGCAGCCCAGGTATGTGCCTTGATGGGGAACGGAACCTGCAGCCCCTTGGTGTGTGGGATGACACTCCAACCAACTGAGACACACCAGCCAAGGCTTAAAGGGAACTTTTAATCTCTCCATAATGTTTTCATCTTTTGCAAGGAAGATGTATTTATAAATATTTGTGCAATTTAAAATAATACATATGTTATTAGTTTTCCATCACTGTGTAACATTACCACAAACTTAGCAGCTTAAAACAATACTCGCTACCACAAAATTCTGTAGGTCTGAAGTTCAGGCACAGTGTGATGAGGTTCTCCATTCAGGGTAGCCCTGGCTGAGTCAGGGCGTGGTCTAGGCTGCATTCCTTTCTACAGGCTCTGAGGAAAAAAATCCTTTTAAGGTCACTCAGGTTATTGGCTAAATTCAGTTCCCTGTGGTTGTAGGACTGAGGTCTCCATTTCCTTGCTGACTGTCAGCCAACGGTCCATCTCAGCTGTGGGGGCTGCCTGCATTGCTTGCCATATGGCTCCCTCCACCTTTAAAGCCATCAACAGAGAATCTCACTTGGCTTCAACTGAATGAAATTGCACACTTCAGTCTATTCTCCAGGAAGAGCCCAGTCCCTTTTAAGGATTCGCATGATCTGGTCAGGTACCCCCAGAATAGTCTCCCATTTTTAAGTCAACTGTACTGTATACATCACCTAATCACAGAAGTAACTATCCCATCATAATTACAAGTTCCCATAATTACACAGGAGTGTGCACACCAGGGAGCAGGAAACGGGTCAGTCCTGTGGTTCTGCCTGGTGCACATGCTAAGAAGGAGAGCCGTTTCAGTGGCTTAGAAGCCAAGCAGATGCTAGATATTAATTTAGCTGGCACGCCGGTCTGGAGCAGCGGCTCTGAAGCTTTGGGCTGGAGTCCCCTGGAGGTCTCCGAGACCTTTCAGGATGCCCATGAGATCACAACGACTTTCATACTGATACTACACAATCTTTGCACTTTTCACTCTCATTCTCCCAGGAAGATACATTAGAGTTTTCCAGAAGCAGGCACAGGGTAGCACAACAGATTGAATGCAGAATATCCAAGAATCCAGCCACTTTCTCTGAAGGCACACATTAAAGAGTTTTGCAAAAAATGTAAAATAATGCCACTCTTCTTCTTATTCATTTTATTTCGAAACCTTTTAATTTTCATTTTGGAAACTCTTCTCATAAAAGTATAACATTTATGTTAACATCAAACAATAAATAAATGTATTGCTGTTAATTTTAGATAAACGAATAACAAATGTCTTTTTTAAACTTCAGCTTAAACTTCAACTATAGAGTAACCTCCAGGAGGTGCAATCACATAAACAACAGCTCTTTGGGATCGCCAATCATTTAAAAAAATATAAAGGTGCATGGGCACAAAACAGTCTGAGAACCACTGATCGAGAGGAAATGTGTACTTTAGGTTTGTTACCCTTTTTTATTTGTGTTTAAAGTTCCACTTCCTCCCTGATGCAAAACATGCATACCCCCATCCAAGACTCCCATTGCCCTGATGGGGTGTTACAGACACCATGCATTTTTGGCGATTTTAAAAGACTTTAGATATAATTTAACTTTAGATATAATGTAAATGATTGAGGAGATGGTTAGATAAGGAGCTGCTCATGTGGCATCTCTCTGGTTGTTTCTTAGAATCTATATTTTATCAATTCCTAGGAAGAATTCACCACTCAATGATACAGCCACTCCTCTGGAGACAATGGTTAGCTTTTCAATGCTTCGTCTGTGATGTGGTTTCCAAGCAGCCGTCTCTGCCTTACCAGGCTTTGGGTGGGTCCCAGCAGTTCAGGACGCGGCTGTACCAAAGCAGCCATTTCTTGGCTGGGGACCCGATCACAGGGTGCCCGGGGTGGGCAGGTGTGGGGTGGCTAACATCGTCACAGAAACCTTCAGGACTGCTTTGCTTGGAAACCACACTTCCTGTTTCATTTATTTTCACTGCCTCTTTGCCGTTTGTTTAAGTCCTGACACTGGAGGGAAATACACTGTGTTTGTTCCCTGCCCACCACTTCCTCCAGTTGTAAGTGGATCTTCTGCGGTAAAAATCGCAGCTCTCAGCTTCCCAGCCGCCATGTAAAAGGGTGGGCTGAAATTTGGAGAGCAGGAGGGAAAAGGTATGTGGCAGGAGGAGCCTAGGTTTGCATATTTCTCTAGAAATGGGCCCTTATTTGTTTTACCTTGTTTTCTTTCGTGGGATTAAAATCAACCTCTCTTTTTGTCACCCCCACCTCCTCACCGATGTCTCACTGCTACTACCCAAGCCTCCTCCTCCCCAAACCGTAAAGCGAGCAGATCACCAGCAAAGGGACACCCTCTCCTTAGAGGGTCCTTATAGGTTGCAGTGGCGAGCGTTTGGGAGTGTTTCTATTTTGGTAGGTGTGGAGAGAAACTTGGATTTGTTTAATAAACACTCCCAGAAAATCCTGCCGTGCTCGAGTTGGCAGGTGAACAGAGGGCTCTCCAACGGGATCTAAAATGTCCCTCAGTCTTCTTGGGAAAAGAGAAACCAGAGGGGTGACGACCCAGGAGTGAAATGAGAGGAAGCGAGCCCATCTGCTGACCTCAGAGTGCTTGGGTTGAGTTCAAGGAGGGAGGAGGGGCAGGGCTGGCCATTCGTGTGGGTGAAGGGACCGGGAGTCTCTCTCCCGGCAGCTGAGAGGGGCCAGGAAGTCATCCCCCTTTCTGCCTGCAAGGGCCCGGATGCATTTTCAGAGGACTTGATACTGGGCCTTGAATAACAAACAGAATTTTCCCAAACAAGGAAGGAAGCTTTTGCCAAAGAAAGAAAGAAAGGGCTTCCCACGTGGGAAATAACACGAGGAAGTCACAGAGGGGATGGCCGGGTGGGGAACAAGGAGGGAGATCATGTGGACTCGGGGCCCACGCAGGGAGCAGGGGTAAAGCCTAAAGTTTGGGGCCGCTCCTCAAGGGCCTCGAATGCCAGGCTGAAAACTTGGGAGCGGAGACTAGAGAAAGTGAGGTGCCATTCATTCGTCTGCTCATGACGCACCTGACAAATATTTACTGAGCACTGAACCTGTTTTAGACACAGTACCAGATGCCAAGGGTGCCACTATGAACAAGAGACACAGACTCCCCGCTGTCAGGGAGCTTACATTCCAGCAGGAGGAGACAATGAAGGAATAAATGTATACTGCGTCAGGGCGATCCGTGCTGAGGGCAAACACCAAGCAGGGAAAGAACAGAGCGACGAGGCATTGAGGTGCTCTCGTGGCTACGGTGAAGGCCTCTCTGGAAGGGCACTTTCAGCCAAGACCTGAAAGGAATGAGAGCCAACCACACACCCTTTTCCAGCCACAGAAGCAGCATGTGCAGGGTCCTGGGCTGGGAATGAGTGCCAAGTGTCGGAGAGAAAGCAAGAGCAGAGTGGGGAGGGCCGAGACAGCAAGGGAGAGAGCAAGGGAGATGAAATCAGAGACCTGGGGGTGGGCAGGCCACGCTAAGGAGTTCGGGTTTTATCTGAGTGAGTGATCGTGTAATCGCTCTGGCCTGAGTGTGGGAACCTGACCGAAGGGACACTCGGGAGCTGGGGGCAGGGGAGGCACAAGGAGATCAGTCGGGCTGGCGATCCAGTGGTGGGAGTATGGGGAATGCCTCTTCTGGTTGCTTCTCTTTTCAGAGTGGAATCATGAGCAAGGCCATCAGCTGGGAGTAACGGGGTACCGAGAGCATCGGAGCAACACTGGAGGTTGGAGGAGAGAGACGGAGCCCAATAGCTGTCCAGAGGAGTCGGAAGGGGACTTGAGCAGAGGGGTATGTTGTAATTGCCAGGCTGCACGGAGGGCCCACCTGTGGTTTGAGCTCCTAGGTGAGACCAGGCGGCAAGTATGAGTGGTTTTTTTCCTGCCCAAGCTCAGCTTCTGGGTACAGGTGGCGAGATTTAACCAGGGTTGGGATTATGCCAAGGTCTCACAACAATGAGGGAGCGGGGAGTAGAGGGCGACCACCACTGTTGAGATTTTCACGATGGCCCATCGGGTCTAAAGTGGCTCAAATGGGAAGTGCAGGCATAAGGGGGTGACAGATGGGTTGTTAAAATAGTTCCAGGAAGCGAGGATGAATCCCTGAATCAAGGAGTAGAGCAACGGCAATGAATTTGAGACTGCAGGGAAGCAGTGACTAGTAAGATCTGGGGTAGGGAGCTGGAGGGTCAAAGGCGAGCCCAGAGTTCCTAGTGTGAGTGCCCGGATGATACCAGGGATTAGGATCTACTCTACAGAAGTTGTGGTTGGGAAGATAATCAATTCATCTTTAGAATATACTGATGTTAAATAGAAAATGCTGAAACCTCGACTGCCTGTTGTGTTTGAAAATGGTGATCCAGGTTCCCCAAGGGTTGAATAAAATCCTTTGGAAGGCCTTTCTCGCTGCCGCAGTGTAGGCCTTAGCAAGTGTGGGACGGTTCATCTGGTCTTTCAGGGTCATGTAGATTTTATTTCTGGCGTTTGGTGGCCTCTAGGAAACTGAGACACAGTGGAAAAGTCTTCTTTTGGTGGGGCTCCCAGAAAGATACAGTGACAGGAATTACGTTTGAACTGGGTTTAAATCCCTGCCATACTATCTGTGAGCTGTCTTTGGACAAGCTGTTTATTGTCTCTGAATCTTGGCGTCCTCACCCGTAAAGTAAGGACAGAAACACCAGCATCTCCCAGCCAGAGACATCATGAAAGTTAAATAAAGTGATATTTATAGAATGACTGGCACACAACAAAATCTTAATTCATGGTGGTTCTGTTGTCTTTGTCTTCCTCTGCCCCGTCTTAAACCTAAGGGAATCAGGTATTTTATACAAGAATTTGGGGGTGTTTTTTTTCTTTAAGGGAAATTTGCAAGCTGAAAGTGGCTAGCGACATTAATTTAATACCTTTTGGGGCACCTACTACATGCAGGTGCTATTCCAGGTACCGACGTGAGAGCCCAAACCAGGTAGATGACAAAGTCATAGTGGCTTCCTACTTGGGGAGATGTGCCCCCAAAAAATGGTGCCCCAAGGCCACAACCGCATGAGTTCCTCATTGTGAAGTTAAGGCTCTTTCTGCCAAACTTCAAGGTCATTGAAGTGAAGATTTCCTGCAACACCAATTTAAAAAACTTTGCACCTGCTTGTTGACCCCTATAAAACAGAAACTGCTCTTTCTGACTAAGAAAGAAATGAATCTGCCTTCACACCACATTCTGGTAGCAGTAGCTGAAGAAACCAAGATCAGCACGGTCTCTCAGCCCACCTGTAATCTTTACACGGCGCCTCAGGCCAGACTTGAAGACTAAGAACCACTAGCTGGATCAGCACCGAGGGCGTGTGTGACCTGGGTGACCCGGGGTTTCAGAAATCTGAGCCAGCCATTAAAACTCAGGCATTACGACATCAAAATTCAGACTTCTCTGCTTGGCAAAAGTCAGAGGAGTTGCGAGGAGCGGCTGACCCTTTAGAAAGCACGTGCACTCTCGAGTTAACCTCAGAGCCCTGTGGACAGAACCCTGTACACCAGCAGGCCAGGCCCAGTGGCTTCCCCACCTCCCTCAGCACCCCGTGGCAAGGAGATGCGGGAAGCTGTTCCCTCTGCCTTCCTCTCACCCTCCCTCTGCTTTCCACTGACTTCAAAGGAGCAAGATGGAAGAGAATTTTAAAGTAGACCCCAAACCCTTCAGCGATACCTTTTGTCCCCGGATGGCTGGTCCTCAGAACGCAAGGAGCTACAGGAACCACTTCTTTGGAAGCGATCGGGGCCTGTACCTAAGGAGGCGTCTGTTTACTTCTATGATTCAGTGTCATCAGTGTGTAGCCAAATTGTCTTGTGCTCTGGCTGCTCCTCTCCTAATGAGAATCTTTATTTGGCTCCTAAATTGAATTAAACTCAACTCTCTTGCCCCAGATGAATTATGGGCCCGCGTACTTAGAGAACCCAGGAAAGAGACTTTCGTTGTTTATCTGTGGTCTTGGAGGACCCGCAGAATTTAAAACGGTGCCAGCATCTTAGAGACAGGAAGAAAAGTGTGCCATGAGAAAGCATAGAGAGGATCCCATACACCACACACCAGTGAGCCTAACAGATTGCAGACGTGGTTCTAGAGTGGATTTTAAAGGGGAAAGGGCCTTCCCGCTCTGGAAAGTAGAATGACTGATCACCGTGACCATGCTTGGGTTAACCAAGCACAAATCATGTCAGCCTCGCCCTCACTGCCTTAGTCCACGGCTGTGTTAGTCTAGCCAGGGAAGGGAATACCCGAAACGGGAGATCTTCACGGTTCGGCGGGATCATTGGCACAGGAAAGGCCACATAAATAAGTCCACTTACAAAAGAAACCAACATTTCATCTAAAATAGTGGTGGGGGGGAGGTTTTTACTGAGACTTCACCCTGAATAATCAAACTTAAAACTAGGAAAATAAATTACTTTTATTGTACTTTAAAAACTATTTAGTTGATGAATATTTACTGAGCATCTGGTATGCAACAGCCTCTGGCAAGGAAGATACAGTGGGGAACATATGAGTCAAAATCCCTGATCTCATTGGGATTTACCGTCTAAGGGAAGACAAGAAAAAAAATTAACTACATCAATAAGCAAAATAATTGTAGCTAGTGATACTGATAATTGCTTTGAAGAAAAAAGTTTGATAATCATATTTTAAAAGGCTGGCGGGGCCGGGGGTGGGTGGGTGGTGGTTGCCGCTTTAGATGAGAGAGGAGAAGGCCTCTGTGAAGGAGCTGAGATTTGATGGTGAGATGGAATCAGGCAGCCGTGCTCTGGAGGAAAGTGTGGTCAGCATAGCAGAGACCCCGAAGGCAGAGCCAGCAGGACAGCACATGTGATAGCCAGAGAGTGAGCAAGGGGCAGACCGGGTGTTGAAATGAGATGGGAACAAGTCAGATTCTGTGGTGCTATGGGACAGTTTGAACTTTCATAAATGTGATGAGAAGCCGTTGGAAGGCTTTAAGCTGAGGAGTGATACAACCAGATCAATATGTTGAAGAGGTGACCATGGGCACTCTGTAGCAATGGGATGGCCGTGAAGGCAGAGTGGGAGCAGGAGCACCAATGAGGAGGCTTCACAGGGGCCCCAGCAAGCGAGGTGGGCACTTGGTCTAAGTGGTAGGAGGGAGATGGAGTGGAGTTGATTCAGGCTGTATTTTGAAGATCGACCCAAGGAAACTTGCTATTCCATTAAGTGGGGAGTGGGTAGAGTCAGAGGCATCAAATATGACGCTTGAGCTGTGACTGGTGTGGCTCAGTTGGTTGAGCAGTGTCCCACAAAGGGAAAGGTCACCAGTTCAATTCCTGGTCAGGGCACATGCCTAGGTCACGGCTTTGGTCCCAGTCGGCGTGTGTGCCGGAGGCAACTGAACGATGTTTCTTTCTCACATCGATTTTCCTCTCTTACTCTTTCTGCCTCCCTTACCCTCTCTCTGAAAATAAATAAATAAACAAATCTTTAAAAAATAAAAATAGGAATAATAATGATCAATTCATTGTCGCATCGGGGGTTTTGTTGGCATATTTTTCTGATAAAATTATGAGATCATATAATATGAAATTATTCAATTATAATTTGACTTTCACAGCATAATCATCAACAGTGTAACTTTGGCAAAAAAAACTTAAGGCATTTGTTAATTTTCCCAGGTGTCTTATATGCAGTGTCTTATATGCAGGTGCCTTATATGCAGTGTCTTTTTGGTCCTTATCTTCATAGATTTTCTCTGGTCTAATGCTGCCACGTCCTCATATGTCAATGGCCTTACCAGTGACAAGGGCGGTTCCTCCAAACTGCTTTCCTAGCCTTGAAATCATGCCTAATTCGCAAGAGTGACAGTTTCACTTTGCCATCAATTCTTGTTATTTGTGTTGTATTTGCACGATGTTGCGGCAGTCTGACAACTCTAGAGAAAATAATGAACAAAGGCCTTGACTCAATAGCCAGGGACAGAAATTTGATTTTAAAAGGTAGGTGTATATGGTCAGTTTATTACTGATTTTAGTTTTGTGTTTTCATTATGTCATTTGCCTATAGTGGAGACAGACCACTAGCTGTTTGCTGAATCTTTCTCCCCTTTTTTCTGCACTTAGCTAAACAGCATTTCGCTACCTACCATCTAGCTCAGTGTGGTTCTCTCACTAAATGAGCAGCAATACAGCATTTCCAGGCCTGTCCCACAAAAACGTCCCACAGGTGTTCTTTTGTGCTCTTTCTACCTCTGTGGCTGGATGCAGATGATAGTGAGGCCCTAGAGAACAGCAGACCCACAAGGCAGAGAGAACCTGGATCCCCAAGTGTGGCTGCACGGAGGAGAGCACCCGCCAACCTCAGTCCCCCGAATTGTTACCCAAGCTACAAATAAAATTCCACTGGGACTGGCCATTAAGCATCTGGGTCTCTTTGTAACTGTGGCTTAGTCCATCCTAACTAACGCACTGCTGTACTTAACTTCAAGAACAGAGCCGTGAGTGCCCAGTAGTGAGGAGCCCCTTGCGTATTTCAGCAGGATGCTTAGTCGGTATCCTGTGACTTCCCATAGACAAGCTGAGAAGCACGGGCGGTTGAGAGCGCCAGTTAGAGAAGCGGTGGCTGACGGGACGAGCAAACCGAAACGTCAAAGCATCACTGTCCAGTCACACACATTCTTTGGGCCTGATTCTCAGCTCTGCCCTTTTCGGTATTTATAATAGTGACTCAGGGAAATACAGAGAAGGTATGTTTCTCAAACTTGCAGAAGGCGCTGGAGAGGGTACCCTGGATTCACCAAGATCTCAATGTTGGATTTTCATTATGTTGTTGTATCATGACACTAATAGAGAAAGTAATTGACAAAGATTTTGACCCAATGGGTAAGGAAGAAACTTGGGCTTTAGAGGGAAGGCCAGTGGGCCATACAGAACACAGTAAAATTCATCGAGGTTGAATATAATGCCCTGCACTTAGTTTGAAATAAACTAGAATGAGATGGAGAAGGCATAGCTTAAAATGTCACATTTTAAGGAAAGATTAAATGTCTAGCTGCACTACAAAAAGAGTTGTGCCTGGAACGAAGAGGTGACCATTTCCCTCTGTCCACCTAAGGGAGCCTCCCTCCTACAGCGTGGCAGCGAGGTGCTACCCTGGACATGAAATGTGTTCAGAGGGCAGCATCCAGGACTGAGAAGGAACAGGGATGAAGATTTTCAATTTAGAAAAGTAACTTTCTGTTGGTTAACTCTGTCCTCATTTTAACTGGGCTGCTGCAACAACAGGTAGTGAGTTCCCTGTTTCTGGAAGCATTCAAATAGGTTAGCCACACAAAATTACTGCTGTTTAGTAATGCTTGAGCTATAAGTATGCAGTTTCATACAGCTCAACCTAACATGTGGTGGAAATGGTGGAGGGGTGAGCAGAGGAAGAGAGGAACGGTAGTGGAGTGGGAGGTGTCTTGGCCCATATAATTTAAAAGTAAAGGGGAATTCTAGTTTCAAGTATGGCTATATCCAGGAGTCTGCCCCACCCTCTCCATCCCTCCTCCCTGCTCCCCTCTGTGGTGTCTCTAGTCCCAGATGGGCTGCCCCTTGCCACAGACAATTGGGCACTAGCAGCTCCAGGCTTAGGGTAAACCACCTTAACAACCCCAATCAAGAGTCTCCCCTCACCAGTAATTCCTGGGACTGACCCGTTGAATGAGTCAGTGTCCATCTCTGAATCAATAACTGAGGCTGAGGGGTGGGGGGAGTAGAATTACTGACTGGCTTGGCCTGCATTATAAATTGGTCCTGGAATCCAG
Organism: Carollia perspicillata; assembly: GCA_004027735.1. Classification (NCBI taxonomy): domain Eukaryota; kingdom Metazoa; phylum Chordata; class Mammalia; order Chiroptera; family Phyllostomidae; genus Carollia; species Carollia perspicillata. Next base: position 16,166 of record PVKM010032836.1, read on the forward strand.
ATAAGGATGGGATGTGAAGAGAGGGGGGTTAGCTACATGGGTTGAAGTGAAGAAAGGGTGTCTTTCTCCCTACTCCCCGCAAAACAAACAGAAAACCAG
>PVKM010032837.1:0-16220 GCA_004027735.1 Carollia perspicillata
TCTTACTTGATGTCTTATATTTTTCATTCCTCAGCTTTAATTTCAAGGCCATTAATTAACGCAAAAGGCATCCTGTAAGTAACTACCATGTGCTATTTTAAGTGCTTTAAATATATTACTAAACTAAGATGAAAGGCCTGTTTTCATAAATTTCAAATTATAATAATTTCATTGCATATATCAGTCACTTTGAGCTGAAGTATCATGTGATAACAAATAACTCCCAAATATTAGTGATTTCCCAAAACAAGGTATATATCTTATCCATAATATATGTATATTAAGAGTTGGCTTAGGTTCTGCTCCATTAAGCTAGGACCAAACTACATCTAAAACTTGCTAATTGTGGCAGAGGGAGAGGAAATATAGCACTCCGAGGTGATAGCCCTAAAAGCTCCAGCTTCTAAGTAAAATATGTCACTTCCAACAAAATTTATTAACCTAAATAAATACTGTGAGCAAGATTGGAAATATTACATACCAAAATATGAGGACCACAAGAAGGAACCTTATAGAATTTGTCCTTTCTTAATGTCAAACTTACTTGGCAAAGCTGTAACCCTAACTAATCCCAGCTCTCTGCTTACTCTCATCTGCATCCATACATTAACTCAGGAACTGGCCAAACTTTTGCCCCCACCAAATTCATAATGTTGAAGTTATAATCTCTAGCCCCTCAAAATGTGAACTTACTTGGAGATAGGATCTTTACAGAAGTAATTACATTAAAATGAGTGTGTTATAGTGGGCTCTAATACAATATGGCTGGTGTTCTTAGAAAGAGGACAACTATAGACACAGAGACCCACAGAGAGAAGATACCATATAGACACATAGGGAGAAAACACCTATCTACAAGCTAAGTAGAGGGGCACAGAAGAAATTCTTCCCTCACAGCCTCAGAGGGGATCTATGCTGACACCTTGGTTTTGGATTTTGAGTATCTAGAACCGTGAGATGATTTGTTTCTGTCTTTTGAGTCGCCCATCTTGTGGTACTTGGTTACTAAGAGGTTCACTGGCTTATTTTCTCATCTCACACTACCCTTCTCTTCTCAAACCACCACTAACACATGGCACATATTCAGCCTGATGATGATTTCAGGGCACTAATTACTTAACTTTCTATCCTCTGAGAATACTAGAGTCATTTGAAAACATCAGAAGGATCCTTCCGCAGGCTGCCTACAAAATGCCCTCACTTAACAAGGTCTACATAAACAACTCTGCATAATTGCCGAATACCATAGTCATTGTAGAATGTCCTTGCTTCATCTGAAATCTAGCCCTCCCTTCCTCTCATCTCTTCAAGGATGTCACTGCAGCAAGTCTCTGTTTTCCCTTCTATAGCATTAACTCTTCCCTCTCGCTTGCAACCTTTTCATCACCACACAGTCTCTCATCAATAGAAGGTAATACTTTTTATCTCACTTGTTTCATCAACTAAGACACAAAACTCCTTGAAATTATTCACAATTCCCATGTTTCCAGCTAATCTCAAAGTTTTTCTTTAAATTTGGCAAGAGGAGGGCCACTTGGAAAATGTAACTCAAGGGGTAAAGAGAAGTTTCATAACATAAAAGTTGGTGAAATTAAAAAAGAACACTAAACAGTAAATAGCTATCATACAACAGTGAATGCCATAATATTTAGCTTTTCTCATTAATGAATTACTTAGAAAGTTTTGAAATATGTTTCCTGAACTCTAGGATAATAATAAAAATAGTAGCAATTAGCTTATATTTTCCCATTACATGTCATGAACTCTTCTAAATAATTTATAAGCATCTTATGTGATCCTAAAAAATTCTAAAATATAGATACTACTATTATTATTAGCACTCAACAAAATCTAGTCATCTTAAGAAAATTGCCAAAGGTACCTTGTTATTAATAATTAGAGATGAAGTTTATATAGTCTAGCTGATTCCAAACTCATATGTTATACATTAAACCTCACTGAAGGTGTACATTTTGATAATAAATGTTTCTTTGTTTATGGGAGAAAGTACATCCTAGCAGTTAAAGCATGATTCTTAACCATGTAACCTAGCCAGCTTCATTTAAACTCTCTACCTTATTTCCCAAGAGGAGAATTGGGTAATGGTGTTATAATATATACGTTTGTACACTTTTGTGCCATATATAATGTTTGCTATTAACAATTATTACTAGAACTAACATGTCAGAGTCACTTCCCCCCAAGCAGGTGAATTTCACTTTTTCAACCTGCTTTCTTTTAAAAAAGTAATAATAATTTTAATCTCATTAAAATAATGGACTTGTCTGATTTGTGATTTTTGAGGAAACTACAACTGCATTAACACAAGCTGACATAATATACTCTAAGAAGACTTAGGAGGCAAAGAGGATAAAAATGACTTGAATTTTTATTTCCAATAGGTCACTAGAAACCAGTCATTTGAAATCGATCAAACAGCATTGTGTATCTCAGTTCTCCACCCACTTGAAACTATTACCTATGCCTTTTGACTTACAGTATTTCATATTAAGTGACGAGATGATTTTCCCTTTTCCTTGACTTTGGGTTCAACCCTGTCACCTAATTGGATCATTAGAAGAGGGCAGACACGATGACAGGCCAGGCTGACTCTCAGCTTCACTCATTTTCATTTTCCCTCTTACTGCTGCTGTTTCTATATAAAAACATGTTAAGGCTAGTTTACTTGACTCAAAAGCTAGGTGAGAGACACAAACAAAATCACACCCAAAACCAGCAGAGTGAGTCTAGTTAAGCTCAGTAGACCTCCTAGATAAGCCCAAGCATTTTCTATCTACAGTCAATCAATGTATATGCCTGTGACAGTGAATTATACTTACTTTAAGCAGATAGTTTTGGTGTTGCTTTTTGGGTACCATTGTTTATGACAATTAGTATTAGCTAACAGTCTACACGATAGAAAGAGATGGTTAGATAGATATAAAGATCTCTACATATAGACATACTCTTATATACACATTGATGTAGACTGTATGTTTATATATTATATATGGCAAGAGAGATTGAAAATATATATTATACATGATATCAGCATTGCTAGTTACATAAAGTCACATAAGAAGAACAATGTACCCCATGTTTTACAGCTTTAGCTGGCTTCTAATTCAAGAATGATTTTAATAGGTTGGATTGGGAGTCTAGAATATAGCAGATAGTATCCCCAAGTAACTTATATTATAACCACTCCATTATTAAAGAAGCATGCTCTTCATATTCAATATCAATTAATAATACATTATTGAACCTTATCCATTAAAGTAATGAACTTTGTTCAAACATGAAAACTTTGTTTTAGAAAGTCACTGCATATAAAATTTGGTTTAAATGTTTTAAATAGTACTTTTAGTAAATTCCATTGAGGCCTTACAAACCTTTTCCTTCTTTTCATTCTTTTTGTGACTGAACTAATCAAGCTCGAACAACTATATTCTAAAAGATTCATATGGGTTTGAGACCATCATCTTTGCCCCTTAAAAATGGTGTGGGGGAATGGGATGATTTGACTAATGCATTACACTAACAAATCTGTAGTGATGGGAAAAATTATAGATTGATGATCATGTCTTTCAGCAGAACGCATTTTACTTCATTCTTTTATCAGTTCGGACTGGGTAATTATGTGTGAAGAGTTATGTCCTTTCATTTCAAAGGCTTGCCAGTCAGTGTGTGGGATGGCAGCACAGAGGAAGGGAGCAGTTCTTGACTGGCTCTCAGCACCACGTGGTCTTTGTGCGTGGCTGGGATCTGAAATGACTTCACCCTCATTGCTTCTGCTAAACACATTTAGACAATGAAACTAATGTATATAAGCAAATACACAAACATATCAGTGTTTTAACATGATTCCCACTAATATAGTAAGATTGACATATTACAATAAAAGCATAGCTATTAATGAGTTGTTGCTTAATTTTTAGAGGACAGATTAGAATTTTTTCTAAAATTATTGTTTGTTTCATATATATAAGTATAGTGCCTCAAATGGAAAAGATTGTCATGTAAATAAAGGAGCTGGCTAACTTACACTAAGTTACAGGCTTACAAAAAATTAAGGTAAAATGTGAAGACTGATACCCATGGTAAATAGTTCATGATATGATGAATTTTAATATTCTCTAATTATATTTTCTGCTAACAAATCCTTTTTGGGAAATAGTTCCCTAAAAATTACACAATTACAATAATTTAATTATTGTAATTTTAAAAATATATATGAAATAACTTGTATAGATAACATTTATAAAGATAATGTTCTAATCTTTTATTGAAATAATTTGAATAGTAAATATGCTTTGAAGTAATTGAATCTTAATTTAAAGTTAACATAGTTTTCAAAATACCATTTAATCTATGTTTTTTAAAAAAGCTATCATGAAACTGATCTATTAAAATGATTTCTCTGGGATAGGAAATCTATATTTTTTTAAAGTTTAGGATGTTTCCAAATATATAAGTCACATTTGAGTTTAAAATAAAGAGAAGATAAAAGATATTTGATTTTATTCTTGTACTTAATAGTTTTGGGTACAGTTATTTGGGTCATCTCTACTCTTCTGTCTTCCTATCATCAGGTTATTTAAGTGTGCGGTGCCTTTTTATATGCATTTTTCAGAGTAATTTCTCTCTGATACCTCTAACTCGCTTAGCAAATAAACTGTAGCAACCAACTCCTTGCTGGTGCCAGATTCAGTCTCTGCACTATGAGTATCAGGATTAATGGCCTTCAACTCTAGGCCTCTAGTTATTCATGATCCTTAATCTATATCAGTTGATGTATCCTTACAGATTAATAGACAATCCATTTAGTAGAAAATAGATGGTTTGCAAGTTCATGTATAGCATAACAACACAAGTGATGTGTATACAAACCTCTGTTAGTATATACTGTATTTTTTTTTAAGATATTAAATATCTGAAGCTTGTGTACCACATTGTATCTTGTAATTTTTGTCTGGATTTGTGAATAATTTTATTTTTTATTTACTTCCATGTTCTTTTGTGTATTTTTAATGATCATATGTTCTCATTTGAATGTATGATCACTTATTTAATATTATTAAATATTATAAAAACACTATAGTCAGAAATACACTTTGGAACATAATTTTGGGTTTTGGGTTTTATACCAAAGACCCAAATATTTGAAATTTATTAATTTATCCCTTAAAGTAATTGTTTTACACATGTTATGCTTTTTTATGCCCATACATTATATTTTGGATTGAGTCATACAGATTTTTTCTTTGTTTTCACTCAGGATGATGTTTGCAAGTAAACGGAAAATTTGCCTCAAAGTGGTGTAATCAGTATGGAAATTTAGTCACCTATTTAGTATTTTAGGGAGGAATTCAGAGTCATTTTGAGGTGCCCTTAACATTAAAGATCTATTATTTTTATTTCTTTTTGCCTTGCCTTCAGCCCATAACTGGATCTTTGTGGTTGGAAGATGCCTATATGCATAAATAAATATGTATATGTGTGTATAACTATTCAAATATATAAATATTAAAATAAATTGTCCAAGTCTAAAAGAAGAAAAAAAATACCTCATCTAGAATTTGAAGAAAGCAGAAGTCACCACTTGTTTACTTGGCTCATTGACTCAACCTGGAATGTACCCTCTGATGAAGCAGTGAGATTATGCTGATGGGCTGTCATAAGAGTATTCTGTGCTGCAGGTCTGAATGTGTCTCCTCACGAGTTCATCAAAGGCAGGGAGTTCTAACAGCCAAGTTATAGGGTTAAAATACTCTTAAAGCTAATAATACTTAATTGTTGCTAGTGCTCTATATGCGTTTAAATATATGAACTTGCCCTGGCTGGTGTGGCTCAGTTGGTTGAAGCTTTGTCCCATAACCAAAAGGTGGTTGTTTCGATTCCTGGTCAGGGCACATATGGGAGACAACCAATTGTCTCACATTGTTTATGTGAGACATAAAATGTCTCACATCAATGTTTCTCTCCCTTCCTCTCTCTCTGGATGCAATGAAAAAATGTTTCAGTGAGGGTGAAAATAAATATATGAACTTGATGCTAGATACTTGAAAAATATCACCCCAATTTTATTCTGTAAATATAAACTATGATATAGATAATACAAAAATAGAACTGTCCTAGCACTTATTATTCACTTTGTTATTCAATACATCCCATATAGGTACTGGTAAGAAATTTCTTTTGATTTAGGAGTTGGGAAATGTTTAATTTTTTATTCTGAGGTAGGAAACATTATTTTTCTTAAAAAACAGTAAAAAATTATTTGTCTAAATTTTCTATTTCAAGAAGCTAGGACCAAATTTGATGTTAAACGTTAATAACCATGTGAGACCCTAGTGCCTGTATGCTAATATTCTGATTTTTCTCTAGCTTCAGCCACCCACTAAAATGATATTTTTGTTACAGGACATTTCATCATGGAGAAGAATCACAACAGCCTGATTCAGAATCTTTTTCTTGTTTCTGAAACAATGATAAAATCAACGAGAGCAGCAAATACCATTAACATTTCTAGGAGACAGAGAACACAGCATCCCAAGTTAACCTTTACATAGAAGAAAATAGGGAACTCTCTACTGTGAACAGCAGCCATGATGTTCTCAGCCTGTCAGTACAGAAAACTTGAAAGGAGATGCTGCCCTGGTCACAACACTGCCCAGTTGGTTGGGCATAGTCCCACAAGGCAACAGGTTGTCCTTGGATTCCTGGGCAGGGCACATTTCTGGGTTGTGGATTCACTCTCCAGTCAGGACACATTGAAGAGGCAAGCAAACAATATTTCTCTCTTACGTCTCTTTCTCTCTTTCTCTCTTTCTCCCGCTCTTCCCCTCTCTCTAAAAGTAGCTACATAGAATTTTAAGAAAAATAGAAAAAAGAAAGGGGATGTTGGGAAGACTCCATGACAAGGAAAAGATGGGAGCAGAATATTTAGATAGAACACCCTGAGTCATTCTCAGAAAGTGAAATAACAAATGTAAACATACTGAACATAGACTGGAAATTGGTAGTTCATAGTATTCATAGGCCTGATCATGAGCTAAAAGCCTGAAAATGTGGAGTCATAGTGGCAGTTTTGGAAAAGCTGTGATTCTGGAGAAGAATCGGAGAAAAGATGGTGTATCTTGGAGATGATGCAGTGAAGGAAATAAAAGGAATAGAGGGGGAAATTAAGTATCATATAATAAAATACACAGAAGAGGGAAGAACTGACATACAAGGAAACTCAAAAACTGCGAATCCTTTCCTCCAAATAAAAACAGAAAAGGTTAAAAAACACAAGCATAAAACGGCTGCAAAAAGTCATATATTGCAAAATTCAGATTATTCTGCTTGGAGAAAGTCTCAACAATAAATGGACCATGAGGTTGAAGAAAACTCACACAACATTGCTAACTGACCTAAATATCCCAAATAAATATATTAGAAATACTGAATATTAGGTTGAATAAGAAATATAGAATCTAAGAATAGCTATATAAAAACATTAAAAATGAAAGTTGATTGAAATCTGAAGGGGAATATATGTAAGAGTGAGAAATAAACTTTATTTTACTATACCACTGAAATTGTTATGTATCTTTTCGTGGCAGCACAATTTAACCTATTCTTCTTGATATAGTTATTCCTATTAAAATAAAAACAGGATATTATTTCTGTAAAATACTATATGCAAATAATAAATTATAAAATTAATATCAAACTGTAAAATTGATTAACTCTTTGGCCTATTACGTCAAACTGTCTTTGGTCCAAATAAAGAAATCGTTATTTTTAAAAGATTCTTCAAGTTCATTGCTATGGCTGAAGGCCTCCTGTAGTGAAATGAAGTCTGTACATAATTATGAAAATGATTCAGTGAAAATCCACTTCAAAACAAAATTTATCATTACAGAAATTGTTATTTTTCATCTTCAAAAGATAATTTATTATTTCAATGCGATTCCATATCATCAGGCATGATTTGCAGCTGTTGATGTTTTGCAAAATTCTTCATTTCTAAGATGATTGCTTTGTGTGGTTTGCACTTCCTCTGTGAGAATTTGCATCATCCTCTGAAACACTCCTTGTTTCTGAACTGGAGTTCTCATTAAAGTGCTTTTGGCTGATTGCAGTTGATACGCACTGCGTAATCACAAAGCTTAGTCACATAGCTTGGAACAAGTATGGCATCTAGTCTTTCTTAGAAAGTCATTAAGTAAAATTTAACATCTTTAAAACTAAGATCATCTCTTCTTAAAAAAGTTATTTTTTATCTGTTTTCAATTTCATTTTCATATCGCATTTTAGCTTTTTTATTCCCTTAATGATTCTTCTTTCAGTGCTTTTTCTATTTTTATTTATTTCAACTCAGCATCCTCACTAACTTTTGTATCTTTAAAAAATATTTTATTATTTGTCCCTAGACAAATGACTTAGGATCTAAAAATCTGTCCTTAATACTTATTTTTCTCTTTCATGAACATTCCTCTCATGTTATTATTGGCATTTATATACAATCTTCTCTTGTAGTGACTCTGAATAATATTATTTCCCATTCATTATCCCACCCTACCCAAGATCTGGTTGCTCCTTTAGGAAAGATTTTCCTTCAATTCATTTATAAACATGAAATGTAAATGGCCTACCATGAGACTTGTGTGTTGACAAGCAATCCAAAAATTTAACAATGGTGCTCTGCAAAGGAAGTAATATATTTTGGAAAGGCTATGCTATTAAATTAGCAATTCCACATGCTGAATTGCTAATCATCTTAAGATGTACATCTCTGACAGTTAAAAGCAATAAATTTTGCAAGGCTTTATGAGTAAACCCATTGTTATGGTTTTAATTGTGTCTCCCAAATTGTATGACGAACACTTAAGCCCCAATACCACGGAATATGATCTTGTTTCAAACTAAGGTCATGTGTTACAGAACAGTCCGGGGAGCAGGGGCAATTATTGGCCTACCCAGGGATGCCAAAAACTCTTACAGAACAGAACCACACACACAGGGCCAAGGTGGGTCATGATATACTATTACAAAAGGACCCCCTACCAGGTTCGTTATGTCTGCCACCAGATAGGAAAGACATCTCTCAATGCCAGAGATTTGTGAAAAGGAAAGGGAATGTTTATTTAATACTATACAGACTTAAAGTAGTGACCTAATGTCTTCACTAAAATATCAAAATCCTTTTTGGATACCCTCAGACAGCCAGTGCTTCCTTCTCCCCCTGCCCTAATTCGGGTACCATACCTCTGGAAAAGAAGCAAACATCTGTGTTTCAGGCCATTGGCACCGTCAGCTCTGTTGCCGTCCAGGCAGGATTTCTAATTAATCCAAAGCCATGTGGCACCTTCTCATGGCCTACTGGCAAGAGTTCTTTCACCCTCCTTCCAGGCAAAGTATCTCCTGCTTCCCAGCCAAAGGGAGCACCCCAGAGCCATGTGGTCCTCTTCTACCAAAGCTAGGAGAGTCTCCACTCTGCCACAGCCATGGAGCTCCCCCTCCAATGGTGCTGTGTCTGGGTTTAAACCCTTGTGCCAATCTTCCTTTGTACCTCCATTTCCGACTCCTCTCACAGTCGGCTCCACTTACCAGCACTCCTGTATCTTTCCAGCTTTCCTGGGCTGCCACAGTGAGTCTAGGCAGGCATGGCCCCATGGCATGAGCCAATCGTCCCCAAGCTCTCACGCAGGTCCTATAAACTGGGAGAGTTGCCTGCCAGTTACATCTTGGGCAGAAGTCACTCCCTTCTCCCTGGGTCAAAGCATGGCCACAGCTATTCAGCGTATCTACAAAACCAGTTAAAGGTTATAGATATGTTAGATGACCATGCCAGAGGTTAGCTGCAAATTTGTTGCTATGAAAAAGAGTTCTCAATGGCCCTGCTCCACGTGTCCCTTCCCCCAACTCACACCTGAGTGGGGGAAGGGGTGAGGACACCTTATATGTCTTTCTAATAATTCCTGGACACCCTGAGTTCTGGGCCCCATTCCAAATCCCTGTTTTGGGCCCCTCTCTTGGCTGCGCATTGTTACAATTGAAGATATAATCAGTTACATTAAGATGATGTTAGTCTGTAATAGGTTGTGCCCTTATTACAATAGGCAGCTAGTTAAATATTAACAAAAGAGAAGGGGTCCAGACATCCAATCAAGCCAGATTAAAGAAGGAGTAACTACTTCATTCTAGGGGAAAGCCTCCCCTTCCACCAAAAGGAAGTTAACCTCTAAACTGGCAGGAATGAGGGCTTTTCAATCTCCCCAGGGGATAACTGGCCCATTCACCCATACAGAGAGTGGGGAATAGACAGTAAAGGGAAAAATTGTTTGCTGGGTCCATGCACTGTAGAATTAAGATGGTGACCATTAAGGGTAGGAGCCTAGCTTGGGAAAATTTGGGAAAAGAATCCTATAGGAAAATGGAGTGAAACCCCAGAAGATCTAGGAAAGAGATTGGATAGGGGGAGTGCCCTGGACAAACCCAAAGATTAGGAAAAAGATTTGTTAGTTTAAGAGAAAGCTTACCTCTTCCTGAACCCAAGGAGATGTAATCACAGTTTAACGAAGGCCCCAGTTGTGTTATCCCTCTGCATCAGCTACATGGGCCTGGGGGTGGCAGGCATTGGGCCCAAGTGCAATGGATTACAGCACAGGTGCCATTGGGTCTTGGCAGCAAAGGTATAGAAGGGGGAATGAGACACTGTCCTGGGCTTGGTGGGGACAAGTGTGGGTCTGCGGCCAGAGAGGCTGAACTTCCACAGCAAGATGGCGCTGAGCCACTTGGTCATGGACGAGGCAGGGCAGAACCATCTTCAGTGGCCTGTATGCCTGCTTGCCCTTTCATTAAATCTTGCTACTTTACCTTAAATCTTCTTATATTTGATTCCCAAAAAATTATTTTCTTGTGACTTTGCAAGAACCCATTTCCAGATGACCTAGCAGACCCAAATCCAATTTCACATCTGACAACATAAGGCTGGTATCCTTACAGCTGGAGGAGAGGCACAAAAATAGACATAAAGGGAAAATGCCACATGATGACAAAGGCTGAGATTGGAATCATTTATCTGCAAACCAAGAAACACCAAAGATTGTCCCACATCAGAAACCAAGTGCAAATTACAAGTTCTCCTCTAATAACTTTAGAGAGAACACCATTTACCAATAACTTGATTTTGAACTTCTAACCTCTAGAACTGTGAGAGACTATATTTCGGTTGTTTTAAGCCACACCGTCTGTGGTGCTTTGTTACAGTAGCCCTAGGAAACTGATGTACCAGTTGACAATAACATTCTATCTAGTGTGGGTCACATCTTGCTCAGGGTTTATGGACTACAGATCTCTCAACTATCAACAAACCCATTTGTATTGCATTTTATTCTATATTGCTTTCTGCTGTTTTGGGAAGAGTGTTATACAATATGTCAGTAATATAGTACATAACTTTATATCCATAAGCATCAATATTGAAAAATTAAACTAAAATTTAGAAAACTCAGGCAAATATAGCAGTATCGTTGACTAGAAAATGCACATTATGTTTGATGAACATCTATTCTAATTAGTCACTTTATACCTGCCATTAAATATATCTGCTAACACTAACACATTATTAAAATTGTCATTATTGAAATTAAAGGACAACGCTAGATAATTAATTGACTATAAATAATTTAAGAAAAAAATAATTTCAAAAACAGAAATAAAACCAAAGACAATAACTTAAAAAACAACCTTCTATAATAGAATTTCAAGTAATATCTGTCTAATCTGAAGCATAGCATTCAACGAAAAAAAGGCTTGACATTGGGATTGCCACTTGTGTTTACATTTCAAAATATATATATTTCTATATATAGTTATATTTTGAGATATATGCATTTCAATTTTGCATAACATTTCAACATCTGTCAAGTCTCATAAATGTTCATCAGTAGAAAAACTCAAATCTTCTACAAAACATTTCACCGCATCCTTGATTCTCAACAATTGAAGAAATGATTTCAAGCCATGTCTTGACTGGAGGCTCAAATGAACCACAAAAGAAGAATCAACTAGTTCAAACATTTCTTTTATATGAGACAAATGAAACATTCCACATAATTTGTTTTATTTTATTGAAACTGTCACCTTTAACTCCTTTTAAATTCATTTAAAAATGTTCAAGGCTACTATTGATTTGGATTTCTTAGAAATGTATAGAATTATGAATTTACTCATACCCACATAAAGGAAGTCTGGCTTCTTAATTTCAAGTGTCCGAGAAATCCTGGTTTATCTTCTCACCCTGGCTATCTTCCTGCTGATTAAGGCAGTTCCTGTGTGCTAAAGGGGAGCTCCTGCTGCTGCGCTAATCAGAGGAGAGCAGTCCCTGCTGTGGGGGGTGGCAAATGCCCTGGGAGAGCTCATCTCTTTCTGAACTCTCTGGAGGTCTTCATCCTTCCCAACAGCAACAGGGATACTACTTAAAAATAGATTCTAATTATAAAAGTTTAAAATATCCTCCCCTTACAAGCTAGTGTAATCTTTTCCACCAATGCAAAATTTTTTTTTAAATATTCGTGTGGATCTTTTGTCAAGCTCTTTGAAATATAAAGATGTTTTAATGACTCTTTCTGCAAATGATAAATGTTCTTCTAGACAGGGTCATATTTTTTGTTTGTATTTAGGCATGTTTTGGTCCCTAAATCTTTCTCATTTTTCAATAAGCAAACCTTCTATTTAACTTTACGTATCATAAAATTGGTGGCATGCTTACCAAAAGAGTAGAATGTGTACTGAGACATTAAAAAACAATCTTTATGTATAGAAGATTACTAAACATCCACTGGTTGATGTTTTTTCAAGAATGACAAAAGCAAATAAAATTTGGTATCATTGTATGCATATATCCATTGTGGTATTTCATCTAATAGTCTCTTTTCATTAAATTCAATTCATAAAATGGTATTGACAATAAATGTGAATAGTATTTATTAATAAAGTAGTGTCTCAGAAAATAAAAAAAGATCAATCTCAAAATCACAAATGTATTAGCAACATATGTTGGTTATAAATAATGGAGAAAATAGTAAAATTGTGCTAAATGGATATGAGGGAGAATATTGTTATAAGAAAATCGTGTGCATTTTATATGCTTGATTTAAATGTGAAGTAGTAATTAAAAAATTAGAACTATTAGTTGTGTTCCACTTTAAATTTACTTTTTTTACTTTGCATAAAATGCATTAAACTGCTCAGAAAACATTCTCTAACAGAATAAACACTTCTGACTCACAAGCACCCAATAAAGTTCTAGCAATTATTCCATGAAATCTGGGACAAAGAGGCTAATTGAGTGTATTATTATAAAACTCCAGAGGGAGAAACAACAAGTTCAGCAGAACTGTCAAAGTTTAGAATATCTCTACTCTTCATAGGATTTATCGCTCTGGAAGCACAAGATCTGAAGCAGATAATGTAAGAAGAAATCACATTTTAAGTGCTAATGTGACTGAAGAGATTGCCATTTTGTGGATAATCATAATATCTTCAAATATTAGGTAGTCAAAAAAAGTTAAGGTTTTCAATTTAATCCTCTATCAAGTTCTTCTAATACTCACTTCTAAATCAAACAAGTTAAATATTGGTACATTACTTAAAATAAATCTTATTTCAAAAATTGTATATATTTGAGTACTATAAATAGATAATGCCTAGTGTAGTATAATTTCTTAGAAAATTTTGATATCCAAATTTACTTAATTCTATGACCACATTCTGTTGACTTTTTGAGATTCTTCAGTTTTAAAATTTGGAATATATTATTAAAATTAAGAATACACAATTCAGTTTCTTTTGTAGACACTGCCTTGATAATGAACCATTTGTGAAGGCCTGGTTTTCTAATAACCAAAAATGGCTCTGACGGTCATAAACCCTATGTGTCACTGGCTAAAGAATTCAAATTCAGTACAATTTGAAAGGCCTCAATACGTCTGCCTTGTACTGCAGAAGTAATGCAACAAATAGGAATGTAGAAGAACAAAGTAAACAGTTTGATGTCCAACTATTTAACCATATGACTTTTAGGAAGTTAATATATTAGTGTATAATATTTTGTAAACATTTTATTTATTTATTTTTAGAGAAAGGGAAGGAGGGAAACATCAGTGTGTGGTTGCCTTTCATGTGGCCCCCACGGGGGACCTGGCCCACAACCCAGGCATGTGCCCTGACTGGGAATCAAAACCGCTACCATTTGGTTCACAACCCATGCTCAATCCACTGAGCTACTCCAGCCAGGGCTTATTAGTGTCTGCCGCAGCCCGCTGCAGCAGGGGTGGTCGTGAGTCAGGGCGAGGGACTAATGATGGAGAGGGCCAGTTACTCCGGTGGTAAAAGGCGAGTTTATTGCTATGGCTGGAGCCTTTAAATACAATGCCAAAAGGGTAAGGAACAATGAGTGACCTTAAGAGTTACATCCTTGGTACATGACGCATATGCCAAGACTATGTTTCTTCTTGAGTATGGGAACAATCAGATAACCAGAAGTTGGGAGGCAGTCAGGACCCAGAACAGCCTTGAGGCCAGAAACCAGGTTCCTGTCACCACTCCCGCGGTGAGAAACCCTCTCCTTGACCCCTTAGATGGCTTGTCGGGCCCCTACAAGTGTCTAATTTATATTTTTTCATATAATGAGGATTGAGAATTCAATAATATAATTGAATTTAGGAATGTAAATGTATTTATATAATCTATAATAATATTTAGATATATTATAGATAGCTTACATCAATCTGATTTTACCAAATATATCGATATTTGACATACTCATGGGAAATATGTTTGTCTTTGAAAAGGATAAATCAGAAATATGGAAAATATATTGAAGAAATTATTTTGTAATTGGTGAGCCAAATCTATATGAGCATTTTATAATTGAGCTTTCCTATAGTACCTCTTGACTAAAAAAAGGTCAACTTCTAATAAACTGTTAATTTACAAAATTCAGTAATAAAAATCACATGACTTCATGCAAGTGAAAGTGTATTCATGGACTGCATCATTACAAAGTCATGGATAAGATCATCTACAATTGCAAAGCAGTTGGCCATAAATCTTCAAAACACAATAAATAAATACTTCCATTTCTGATGAAGCTGCTCAAAGTCTTATTCTGTTCAGATTAATATGATATCTTTCAGCATTTTCCTTGCAGTTAAAGTACTGGATAAAAAATTGCTAGAGAAAGGTTCACATTAAGAGTCTATGACAAAGAATCTCCATTATGTTTTTTGGAACTTTTCTAGCAGTTCACAGGGTTGATCCTCAAAATTCATAGATTCTGTATTTGTGAATTTGCTAACTTACTAAAATTAGTGTGTAACCCCCAAACCAGTACTTGTGGTACATCGATGATTATTTACACATATGCACAAAGAGTGAAAAACCAGTCACCCAACACTCATCTTGAAGTTGTTGAACTTGCTGCCAGCTGAGCTTGAATATGTAATTCTCTTCCTTCTTTTGTTAGCCCTCATACTTTAAACAAGTGTCCTTTTTGTGATCTACTTAGTGACACATTTTTAGCATTTTTTCCATTGACCCTCAAGTATAGTGAGTGGAATTTGCCTTATGGGGATAAATAGGTATTTTAGACAGGCTTAAGCATGAGCTACAGTGCTGTTGAATGTGAGTTCAATGATAACAAATCAACTACATGCATTTGTGTGTGTGTGTGTGCATGTATACATATGTATATCTCCTTTATATAGAATAAAGTGTCCAAACACAGAAACACACATAACAAAAAGTTATCTTTTGACTGATTGACAAAAATGCAACCAGAAGACTTAATCCTGTATTTCCCCTAAAAGCAATGATTCAGTATTCACTAATTCGATGTTCTCTAAGACTTCACAGAATACAACTTCTGTGAGTAATGAGAATCAACTGTATTTCCCTACCTTGATAATTTTTTATTCATAAAATATATTAATTTATTACCTGGTATAAAAGGGAATTAGTTGCATCAATCACACTCCTTGGTATTTACTAAAATGAGGTGAAAATTTATGTTCACACAAAAGCCTGCACATGAATGTTTATAGCAGCTTTATGTATAATTGTGAAAGGCTGGAAACAACCAAGTTGTCCCTCAGCAGTAAATGGATAATCCAACTGTGGTACAGCCAAGCAATAAAATAAAGTTCAGTATATAAAGAAATGAGCTA
>PVKM010032838.1:0-16223 GCA_004027735.1 Carollia perspicillata
GTAAGCTGCGAATAAGGCAGTGACTAGACCTTTTACCTGTCTCTCTGGACTGACTGCGGCTTTCACTTCTAGGAAAGAGGTAAGATTAAGTCGCTGATAGGGGATTTCTTCTTGCCTGAACCTCTGGGCTACTTCTTGAACCGCTTTTAGTCTGACTTCTTCAAATTCCAACTGTGAGAGGCTGCTTAATTGCCTATGATAAGTCCAGCACATCTGGGTGGCTTGGGGCTGCCCAGGGATCCTGGGGGTGCCGCCGGGCCCGCAACGACCGGTCCCGTAGAGCCGGCCTCCCTATGTGCACAGAGTAGTGGTGGACAGGATTGGACAATCAGTGGTTGGTCCTGTCATGTAGCTGAACCGGCTACCGGGAACTTTTCTTACCCCTCCCCAATATATTTCCCACCTGGCTGGGGTTGAGCATTGACATACTGGGGCTGAGATCTGGGAGGCTAGACCTGGATTCTTAAAGTAAAGGAGGGTAAGGGCATGGGCTAGCAATAGGGATAGGCAAGCCATTTTTCTGGTTAAAGGAGACAGCCAAGGGATAAGAAAGTGCAGACCAGCCCAAGGTATAACACCTCAAAGGCCACCCGCTCTCCTACTGTCCATCCCGCTGGGGCAGGGAACCAGAGTCCGAGTCCTCCTATGACAACGACAGTCCTGATGATGACATAGGATTCCCAGGCACAATTGTCCATTCCTCTGCCTGTTCTTGGGGGACCTTCTGCAGCTTGAAGGGAGGTATTCTGCCAGGCGCTGCTCCCTCTGCTGGGTCAGGTTTCTCTGGATCTGCTGCGGCCTTGGCCCTGGAGTGATGGATCCACGGGGTCTGTCCTGCAACTTTGAGGGCAGTAGGGGTGGTTAAAAGTACTAAGTGCAGACCTGTCCAGGTTGGCTGGAGGGGTTCTCTCTTCCAATCTTTTACCTATACATATTGTCCTGGCTGAAAGGAGTGTTCTGGCCTCCCTCGGGGCTGGGATTCCTGGCCTAGTCCGGCCTTATTTATGGTGTTTAAGATCCGTCCTAGCCTCTCTAGATACTGAGTCTGGTCTAGTTCCCCCCTTAGCCTCGAATTCTGTCTTTTTTTCTAACTTTACTGAAACAAAATCCTCAGGCCTAATGGAGGGTGCTGACCCCCCTTTTAGCTGTATCCTGAATTATTCTCCCTTTTCAGATATACACCTACTTTATATTCATATAAAGGACAATGGACGAAGGTCTTAATCTTCTTGTAACTGCTTCCGGCTGGACATGGACATTGTCTTACCTACCTTTGGGTCAGGGGTGCTCTGAAAAGGTATGGGGGTACAGCATAGAGGAAGTCCTTCCTGTAAGGGAAGGACCTTACAGGATCCTAGCCAGTTGGCTGTCACCGGGAAGCCGCAGGTTTGGTGTCCAAAGGCTGGCATTACTGGACCTTTGGCTTCCTGGCCATATTCTGGAGGTGACAGATTAGGCAAGAAATGAGAGGCAAAATTAAATCATAACTACTAAATGATAAAGGCAGGGGCTTAAGAATGGCTTATCTGGAGGAAGGTGTGTAAGGCATGCTACACCTATCCAAAACTTCTGTGGCCCACTATACTTCACACGGGCTGAGGGGAATAAGGATTTCCCTCCTTTCAGATTTCTGAGCCTTTTCTGTCCAAGCCATCAAGACAGAAAAGGAGAAAGTGAAGCCCACAGCTGGCCTGAATATTTCCCTAACTTAACTACTTAATTCGGTGAAACTATTGAGTCTCAGGGGGCAATGATGAAGAGGGGCTCCTTAAGTGAGGTCTATATTGTAACCAATTACTCATAAGCATAGGCAGGTCATAGGCATACATCTTATGAAAACAGAGGAGCACACAGGTTAATTTACACAATAACCCTCAAACCAGTCTCTGTGCCTGTGAGACTGTCTTTTGGGAAGACATTCCACCATAAAGTCTTTCTTGCAATGACATTTAACAATGGCAATTTGACAGGTCCCTTGCATCTGTAAGTTGTATATCTTTGGTGATATCACAAACCCAGTTTTAACTTTCAAATGAAAATAAACTTTCAAGACAGTTAGCTGCACTATTCAGATGTCTAAAACTGAGCATTGTGATTTTCCTTGAATCATTATTTTTCTTCTTAAGATCACCCTCACTGTTATTACAGGGACTACTTTGAGTCCCGCTTTTAATTTTACCTGTTCGTTTGCATAAACACACCAAGAGCAGCCTGGATTTTTTTATGATCTTTAAATCTACTTTGCTGGAACTCACACAGGGAACCCTTAGATTGACTTCTCAGTCCGCCCCTCAGGGCACGGAAGCAGAGCCACACACCTGCCATCTGGCTTTGCCTGTACTAGTCGTTTCACTCAAGTTCTTGAGCCTCTACTGTGTTTATAGGCTCCTTTTTAGCCATCTTTCAGGAAAGTAACCTTCGTTCCCTCCCTGGAAAGACTGGCATGAACCGCATAACCAACCAACGTACCAGGCTTCTCTCGTGGGCTTGCACTAGTTTCACAAGTCAATTCCAGTTCCCCAGGGCTTTCTGGTGATGACCAGAACCCATACATGCCTCCTTCAGGCGTGACATTCTAGTCAAAGTCTTGGTTAACAAAACTACTATTAATGGCTGGTCTTATTGGTTTTATGCAAAGAAACCTTACGTTTATCACACACTCCTTCAGAATGCCAAATTCTGGAGGGATCAGGTAGGGAGAAAAATACAAAGTATGATAGAAAATCCTTTTCCTTATTCACTTTCTTACAGGGTATGAAGTTTTAACCTTTTCTGGAATTCTCAGTTTCCTTTTTAGAGCAGATACAGAGCAAAATCCAAAATACAGAGTTCTAGAACAATACATAGGTAGAGGCATTCTCTTGCACCAAATGTGTCCATCGGTGCCTTATGGAGACATGCTCCTTCAGGCCCGGCCTCTTGGCAGAGACATGCTCTTTGCCTCAGGCTTAAATACTCATCAGCCCCAAATGACATTTCCTGGGTCCCAGGTGGCAAAGGTATTCTCCCCAACCAGCTACGGTGACCTTTCCTAGGTCTTCGATACAAGTTTCTGATCAGTCCAGAACCAATGTGAGAAATTTGCCTTTTCTCATGAAACTAGAAAACAAGTAGTTGAGGTCCCCATTACTCCAAGTTTAATACTTTTACACCCTTTATACATATTTCTGCTTATCTAGATTTAACTATTCACTTCAAATTCTTTTGCAACACTTATAAACCTTCTATTCTTCTTTTTCCTTCTGATATTCACTAGGCTTCTTAGAACTTTCACTTCTACAGACCTTCTGCAACATTCACAGACTTTCTATTTTTTTTATATGCTTTCAACTCTGGTTCCTTTCCCACACTGGGAAGGAGTACACTTAAACTCAGTATGTGGCATCCAAAGGTTCCTAGCTTTACAAACAGTTGTATAACATAACAAACACTGTTACCCTGTATTGGGATTCACTGTCTCTTTCCAGAAGAGGAATTTCAAACTTTCCTCTGGAATGCAGGTCTAATTTTTCCCTTTCTGCCTCAGCTGCAGCAGTAGGGCTTTTTTCTCCACTGGCACAGTGGCGGGCACCTGATGATCCTCCTTTCTCTGCCCTAGAGTCCTGTTTCTTTTGGTTTCTCTGAGCTAACCTTAAAAAAAAAAAAACCACTGTGGCCTGTTTTGCTTTCCCTGCTTCCCAGGCATTATAGACTTTAAATGCTATGTTCACTAGCTGGGAGGAGCTCATTCCCAGTCCTCTGAACTCAGCAGAGGGTCCAGGCCCCTTCCACCTGTGAGGGGGTTGGCCCTGTGGAGATGCCCCCCTCTCATGCTTCCCACCCGGTGCTGGCACAGACAAACAAAGGAAGGGTGTTTCCTTGAAGGGAAACCACTCAGGTCACAGACACATTCACACCAACATACACACACAGTCACACAGAGTTTAAACTTTCCCTCCCCTTGTGAGGGTCCAGCGATCGGACTTCCTAGTCTCGATCCTGATTTCTGATTTGAGAGATAATCAGTCTCTCCTGGTCTCGGGTCCGGTCCCCCGGGGGCACTCACCGATTTACAGATTTGGCGCCTTCCTGGTTGGCTTTGTCCGCTTCCCCCAAGTGCCCAGGTTGAAGAGCAGCCCGAGGTCCGGGCGAAGGGGAGCCCAGCTTCCCGGGAGCCAAAATCACTGGGGCGCGCGCTTCCCTGCAGTCACCGGGCTCACCTCGCCCACCCCGGCTGCCTTCACCGGAGGTAAATGGCCTACTTGTGTGAGTCATTTCCTAGTCAGGGAACCAAATGTTTCAGAAAAACGAACTCTTACACGATCTGGGGTGACGAAGTAAGCCTTTATTACACGCGTGGTCCCAGAGGAGCCTAATTCCAAATTCTGGGCACCAAACAAAGGATTTGCAGAAACTTATATACCCTCCCTTGTGGGTTTTGGTCACTTCCCTATATCAAATCGAACCCTTTGTTTTGCAGGCTGGCACTCAGTCCACTGAGCCACTCTAGCCAGGGTCCTAAGCATCCTTAAACACATAATAGTTTCCAACTCTTTTTATCTGCTCTCCATCTTGTAGTCTAGGTAATATAGGTCAAATTAAAAATTTTCAATTATCTGGTCCTCCCACCTCCTGAAGAGCCCCCACCCCAACACAATTATATCTTGCAATGGTCCTGAAGTCACCTAAAATATAGGAAAACCTCTACTTTCCTTAGCAAGGCATGAATGGCTTCCAAATCCTGGTCCCTGTCTGTCTTTCCAAGCTTATCTCTCAGCACTTGTGTTTTACAGTTTAAGCACTAGGAAAAGCAACACTAACTCCTCTCTTCTAGTTTGCCATCTCTACGCCATCCTTCCTCACTATTTTCGAAGGACAAGTGTCCATTTCCTCCCTGTTGTATTCTGTGCACGCCTTTATATCTTGCTCCTCCCGTTTTATTGTAATTATTGATCCCCACACAATGAGGCCTGTGTTATAGACGTGTTTGCATCACAAATTTCAAGCTCTGACAATTCATTTACATGATGTTTTCCTTCCAACTGCACAATAACAGCAATAATATGTTGAAGAGTTCACGTATATATTTTGACATACACACAGTCGAGCATACTGTTATCAGAGTGTTCAGAATTTACAGTAAGATCACGGTGTGTATGTTAAACTGAGTTACTTTTTTCAAAGTTGAACATTTCCCTTTGTATTGATGTAACTGACATGTAATAATTATGTCAGTTTGAGGTGGACGATGCAGTAGTTGGATACATATATATAGTGCAGTCTGATTACTACGGTAGCTCCTTTTTGAATTAAAAAAATTCTATAGAGAATACAGGGATATACTGTAACATTCAAAAGGCACAAAATAGTAAGTTTCAAAAATGGTCTCTCTTTTTCAATTTTCCCTCAGTCAAGCAGTTCTTTGCGAAGACAATATTGCTATTAGGTACTTGTGTATTTCTAGACATTTCAAGCTTTTTCACACAAAGATTACATCTATCTATATATTTTTTTACATAATTTACATATACATATAATTTCCTTTCCATGAGGCAACTTTCTGCTAATATTGAGAGGGCAAAAAAGAGAACTAATGGAAAGGAAACGTAAAATCTGGTACTTTTCCCCCCATTAACCTGCTGCATGTGGTTGGCATAGTGTGTACAATATGTTTACATCCTTTGTTTTTCTAATGCTGCGCTTTGCCTATTGGAGCTTTTTAGAATTCCTATTAAAGAGAGATTCTATTTCTTTCCTGTCCTGGAAACCTAATATATCTTACCTTGGCAGGTGCTGCGCACGGAATAGGTTGTATTCGTGAGCACATTACCATGGAATTCTGGATTCTCTGAATTTTTCCTCCAATGCTCTACATCTGCCTGTTGCATTGCTCTTCTATTTGCTTACACCTGGCATAGCTGGCTCCTCATTTAATTTCCTTCCTGTTAGGCCTGTGTTTCTGTACTAAAGCTTCTCTAGATTTCGGTCACTCAGAGGAAAGACCGTTAGAGCTAGATTTATGTTTTTCATTTATAAATTCATCCAATCTGCATGATAAGTGTTTGATTCTGTAACTATTTGACTAATTATAGACTGGTGAGAACCACTACATCAGATAGTTTTGTTAAATGCATAACTTATGTATGCATAAGTTGATGGTTTAAAATAATCATTTATTATTAGAATGCCCTGGGAGACCCCTGGTTTAGGTTATACCCAGCTGGGTGGCTCTGTAGTTTGGGCTCCTTCACATGTCTGTGCATTGGCTGTACACTCTACTTTAGGTAGTGAGTAAAGAAGCTTACTGTGAAGCCCAATTCCACGTGCCTTGAATCCATGAACTCTGAGCCCCACTCAATCTCCCTGAAGATTGTATCACGTGAGTCCTCTAAGAAGCAGACAAAAAGAAGGTATTAAACATGCAAGATATTTATTGAGAGATTTGCTTCTGAAAAATAAAGGGGAAAGGGAATAGGCAGGGCTAGGTGGGAAGAGACTTCAAACTGCAATGCAGGTCTGCACCTTGTAAAAGAGGAGAAAGAAAGAGGGGAAATTTGGTAGAAGGAGCTTTGTTCAGACTGCAGTGCTGCTTTGAAAAAGTCTTGGCCAGCTGGCTGGGGAATCCCAGATCGTCCAGGCGCATTTGAGGAGTTGCATGCTGGGCAGGAATGGTTTGGCTCCCACTAACTCACTTTGTTCAGGACCAGCCTGAGGATAATATAGCCTTTGCAAGAATCCCAAGGTAGAGCCAGAAGGGCATGTTAGCTGGAGGCTTTCAGCAAATCACTCTTCTTCCAAGTTCTCTTTTGAAGGAAAATTTGAGTGATATAACTTACTGGTAGCTACTAAGATTCTTTCCAGAAAATAAACATTAGACTGTCTTTCAATAAATAAAGTCTAGGTTAATGGATTCATTCTATATTATAGAGCCTGAATTTGTACATCTTGACTAATAAGACCATAAGAGAAAAAGAAAAATGAATTCTTTCAGGGAGAAGGACACAATGAATTTGCTTACTATATGTGTTCTTGATAACATGGTAAGTTAAAAACAAACTCCACAGTAGCTAACAAAATACTGACGAAGAACAGTGTTAGAACTACGAATTTGCCATTACAAAATAGTCATGGGGATGTGAAGTACAGCAAAAGGAATATGGTCAGTCATATCATAATGACTGTGTGTGCTGCCTGCTGGGTACTGGGCTTATTGGGGAAATGCTTCCTGAATGATATCAATGTCTAATCACTATGCTGTACACCTGAAATGAGTATAATATCAAATGGCACCTTAACTGAAAAATAAATAAGTAAATAAATTTGAAACAAAGATGAAGAGATGAAAACAAATTGTGCTAAGTCTACTCTGCCCATGCTCTGTAAATGGAATGACGATGCCTGTATGGTAGCACGCGTGTTTACAACATGGCTTGTTGAATAGTTTAAGCCCACTATTAAGATGCACTGCTTAGAAATCTCCTTTCAAAACATTACTGCTCATTGACAATGCATTTGGTCACTTAAGAGCTCTGATGGAGATGTACAACAAGACTAATGTTGTTGTCATGTCTGCTTACATAACACCCATTCTGCAGCCCATGAATCAAGGGGTAATTTCAACTTTCAACTCTTTTTATTTTGGAAATATATTTCATAAAGCTATAGCTGCTATAGGTAGCGATTCCTCTGATGGATGTAGGCAAAGTAAATTGAAAACCTTATGAAAAGAACTCAACGTTCCAGATACTATTCAGAATATTCATGATTCACAGGAGGAAGTCCAACTAAAACCATGAACATGAGTTTGGAGGTTGATTCCAACTCTCCAACTTGGAGGGGGTCAAGACTTCAGTGGAGGAAGTAACTGCAGATGTGGTGGAAGTAGCAAGAGAACTAGAATCAGAAGTGGAGCCTAAAGATGTGACTGAATTACTACAATCTCATGACAAAACTTTAACAGATGAGGAGTTGCTTCTTACAGATGAGTGAAGAAAATGGTTTCTTGAAAAGAAATCCACTCCTGGTGAAGATGTTATGAAGATTACTAAAATGAGCCCTGGCTGGTGTGGCTCAGTGGATTGAGCACCAGACCCTTTGTGAGGCAAAGGGTTGCCGGTTCAATGCCCAGTCAGGGCACATGCCTGGGTTGCAGGCCTGGTCCCCAGTAGGGGGTCTGTGAGAGGCAACCACACATTGGTGTTTCTCTCCCTCTCTTTCTCTCTCCCTTATCCTCTCTCTGAAATTAATAAAATCTTTAACAAAAAATTACTAAAATGACAATAAAGGATTAAAATAGTACCTAAACTTAGTTGTGAAAGTGGAGGCAGGGTTTGCGAGGACCATCTCCAATTTTGAAAGTTCTGTTGTGGGTAAAATGTGATCAGACAACATCACGTGCTACAGAGAAATCCTTTGTGAGAGGAAGAGTTCATCAATATGACAGACTTCATTGTTGTCTTATTTTTTAAAATCGCCACAGCCACCCCAACCTTCAACAGCCACCACCCTGAGCAGTCTGCAGCCATCGACATTGAGGTAAGACCCTCTGCCAGCCAAAAGAATATGCCTCACTGAAGGCTCAAGTAATGGTTAGCATTTTTTTCAGCAATAAGGTATTTTTAAATTAAGATACGTACATCATTCTTTTAGATATAACGCTATTGCACAGTTCATAGATGACAGTATAGTGTAAACGTAACTTCTATATGCTCTGGGAAACCAACCAATTTGTGTTACTCTCTTTATTGTGATATTCATTTTATTGCTGTGGTCTGCAACTGAACCCACAGTATCTCTGAGGGATGCCTGTAGAACTTTTAGAATGTAGCAAAGGAGAAAATCTAGGTGACCTTGGGTTTGGTGATGAGTTTTTAGATACAACACCAAAAGCATGGTCAATAGAATAAAACAATTGGTGAGGTGGACATCACTGAAATTAAAATGTTCTACTCTGTGAAACACACTGTTAGCATAAATAGACAAGCTACTGACTTGGAGAATATCTTTTAAAATTGTATATCTGATTCAGGATGGGTATCCAGACTATAAAATGAACTCATAAAACTCAGCAATAAGCAAACAACCCAATTAAAAATGACAAAAGTTCTGAGTAGGCACCTCACAAAAGAAGTGAAACAGCAAATATGCACGGGAAAATTTTTTCACCATCATATGTTATGAGAAATTGCAAATGAGATAAGTACAAACCTATTAGAGTGGCCAAAATTGGAAAGAAATACCCTGGTAATACAGAATGCTGGTGAGGATGTAGAATAGTAGAAATTCTCATTCATAGCTGATAGGAATGCAAACTGGTACCATCACACCGGAACACAATTTGGCAGCTTCTTACAAAACTAAACATTTTCTTAGCCCACAACCCAACAGTCATACACCTTGGTATTTATGAAAATGAGTTCAAGACTTATGTCTATACAAAAGCTTTACTATGAATGCTATTGTAGCTTTATTCATAATTATAAAAAACTCGAAGCAACAAAGATGTCAATAGGCAATGCATAAAACTATGGTAGATCCATACAGAATTAAACATGATTATTCAGCACTAAAAGGAAATGAGCTATCAAGACATAAAAAGACATGGAGGAAGCTTGAAGCTTATTGCCAAGTAAAAGATCTCTCTCTCTCTCTCTCTCTACCTCTCATATGCTATATGGTTTCAACTTCTCTGAAGAAGATACAACTATAGAATACAAAGCCATCAGTGGTCCCCAGGGATTCAGAGGGTAGGGAGAGAGATGAATAGGTGAAACACAGGGATTTTTTACAGCGATGAAACTATTCTGTGATGGAACTCCTCTGTACGACACTGCAATACTGCATACACAACATTATGCACTGGTCAAAACTCATAGAACTGTACACACAAAGACTAAACCTTAATGTAAACTGTGTTTTTTTCTTTAATAATAATACATAAATATTGGTTCCTCAATTTTCAACAAATGCATCATACTAATTCAAGATGTTAAAAAATAGTAAAAAAATGAGAGGGAGAGATTTTTTTGAATTCTCTGTACTAACTGTTCAATCTTTCTTTTTCTTTCTTTTTTAAGATTTTACTTATGTTTAGACATAGTGGAAAGGAGAAAGAAAGAGAGGTAGAGAAACATCAATGGGTTGCCTTTTGGCCTACAACCCAGGCATGTGCCCTGACTGGGAACTCAACTGGCTACCTTTTGGTTTGCAGGCCAGTTCTCCATCCACTGAGCCACACCCACCAGGGCTGTTCAATCTTCCTGTGAACCAAAAGCTGCTGTAAAAAAAAAGTCTGTAAATCTAAATGACAAAAATCCCTGCATTCATTTATTTGCGTTGCGGTGTCTTTATTTTTCCTGTGACAGATTTTAGAAAGACAAACTGCCTTCCCACTTTCGCCTCTTGCTAGTTGTATGATCTTGGCCTCCTCTCTGAATGTCAATTTTGTCATATGCAAAACAGGATTAGCAATTCCAAAAACATAACACAGTGAGCCTCCCTGGCCATAGGGGCATGTGCATGGGGTCCTTAGCACACATCGCCATCCTCCTTGTTTTCACTCTGTCTTCTATTCCTAAATGGGAAGACCCTGACCCAAGTATCACTTACACACTTTCTCCTGGCACCACATTTATTGAATCACCCACTCCCCTTTTCCCACCACCACCCAAATGTCTCTATTTTATTCTTCCCTTTTCCTATTTCTTCAGATCCCAGAGCACAGCTTAGAAAATAGCTGGAGGGTTCACAGTAAGGGAGGGGTGGTTATTCAGCATTATGACAAGGAATTCTTTTTGTTGAATTGCTGAGGCAGTGACTGTTCCCCAGCCTTAGCACCAGGAGAGGTCCAAAAAATCAATATGAATAAAACATGATTCCTGACTTTAAGTAACTCAGTTAGAAAGAAGAAATGCGTGTGAAGAAACCGTACTGATACAGTTATCAACACCTCAGTGTGAATTCGTTTTAGACACTTTTTCTCAGACTATAGTGAAGAGGGAGAGGTGGCACCAGCATAAGAATGTTGGGAATTAGGTTGGGAGTAGATGTCCCTTAAAGGGAGGTGGGGGGCGGGGGTTGGAGAAACTGAAGTTTAGTAGCGCTAATACATACTCCACTTATTATGAAGCTATGTTACTTGAGAGCAAATGCCCTCCCTCCAAAAATCCTGTTTTCTGACGGTACTATAAAATGCAATTACCCAACATCTCTGTCAATGGAAGTCAGGACAAAGAAATTATTCAAGTACATTAAGCAAAATACATGAAGAGAATTTGGGTTTTTGAGCATCCCATGTTGCTTCTAAGAAGCTCGTTTTGCTCATATTGCTCTGCAAAACTAACATCCTAGAGTTTGCTTGGGCTTTATGTTTCTCTTGCATGAATAAATTTTTGAATATGGATTACAAAGAAAAGTTCATTTGTTTTACCTTTTCCTAATTAAGATGTTACTATAATCAAACTGTATGGAAGTACAAGTTGTGAGGCTAAAGTTCACTTTAATTTAGCTCTTCTTTTTACTAAATTTATTAATAAACTATATGTTTCTAGTATCATGTTAATTCTTTTTATCGCTGAGAATGGAGAATTGTAAAACATTTTCTAGATTAATGATTCTGGTAGAATTTGAAAGTATAAAGGTCTTCAGGGATAATAAATTTAGTTAACTGCATTTTCACTATTCATTTAAAGTATATTTTTCAGAGTATACTTTTCATAATATTTATAGTCATTCATTTTCTAATTTAATTAATTCAATAAACAGAGTAGGTATTATGTACAATTCTAGGTATGTATGGTCCTAAGTTCTTCTGGGTAACATGATACAAAACTAGATCATGCTGCCCTGGCTGGTGTAGCTCACTGGATTGAGTGCCAGCCTGTGAACCAAAGGGTCGCTGGTTCAGTTCCCAGTCAGGGCACATGCCTGGGTTTTGGGCCAGGTCCTCAGGGAGAGGCACGGGAGAGGTAATCACACATTGATGTTTTTCTCCCTCCCTTTCTTCCTCCCTTCCCCTCTATCTAAAAATAAATGAATAAAACATGTAAAAAAACCCTCAAAACTAGATTATCCTAACATGGTTCTGCTTTTACCTTCCCAATTATCCAAGATCTTCTTTTTTTAATATAGCAAACATTTTTCTATTTTTTCATGTTATTTTGTACTAATCCAAAGTCAAAGAGGCCAGAAAAAAAAATCCACAGATTCCATGAAATTCAATCTCCCGTCCACAGATGGTTATTGTCACCTTGGCATTCATGACTCTAAAACTTTTGAAGATATCACAGAATTAAAATCACCATGAAAATATTACCTGCAGCATACTTTTCTCAAAAGCAATACTTTATCACCTTTATGTCCATTGAGTTTTTATTATTTCTCGCTATGTCTTAAACCCTTAGTGTTTTAAATAATGGTTCTGTCTTTGAATATAAAAATAACTGATTTCAGTATAGAGACTTTTATTAAAGCACAATACAGTGAATATTATTATTAAGCATTAGGCCAGAATCTAGATAACTATTATTCTTACATGGAATATAGGTATGCTTTTAAATCTATTATACTTCAGAGATATTACATTTCAGAGATTAAAATTTCTATAATGATATTGATCACTCACTAGTGGGTACAAACGGGGAATATATTAAGAAGAATAAAACTCACAATTTCACAGCACAATTTAGATTTCCTACAATGAATATATCAGCCACAAAATATAGCAATGACCTTATCAATAGTAACAAGGAAGTTTGG
Source organism: Carollia perspicillata (assembly GCA_004027735.1). NCBI lineage: Eukaryota > Metazoa > Chordata > Mammalia > Chiroptera > Phyllostomidae > Carollia > Carollia perspicillata. The sequence continues at coordinate 12,736 of PVKM010032838.1, forward strand.
ATGGAGAGAAAAGCAACTGGGTCCCAAATGCCTTGGGAGAATATTAGCAACATCATTACAAATGCCAGATACTTACCTTCCCATCAGTCGCACATATTTGACATTCACTGGCTTGCATGAGCTCAAAGTTTCCAAATATTTAAGCTGTATCTGGTAAAGTAATTGCTATGATAATAGTTGGCCCCAGGGATGGTCCCAGTTTCAGGGTGAAAGCATAATCATTAATCATGATAATTGACTAAAATGCAAATATTCAGTAGGGGAAGATGCCATTGGCCTGAAGGATCCTGAAGATCAGCAATTGAGCTTGGCAATGTGATATCACTTTTAAAAAAATGTAACATTTGGCTGATAAGGCCTTGTATCATCAGGTAACAAACTCCATTCCTGGGTAGGGAACAGTGGTGAGTAACCTGATATTTAAGGTCACCAGTATATATACAGTCTATCTAACTTCTTTTTTTTTTTAACATTTCCTTTTGGTGTAAAATAAATGATGCTTGCTATCGAGTCAAAAGCATTTATATATGTAACAGTGGTGTTTTCAAACGATCCCATCAAGTTCATTTTGTTTTCTCTCACTGTGTTTTCTGCCCTTCACCTCTATTTTCTCATGATCTACTGCTGTTTGCAAGATTCTGTCAATCTGCTTTCCTTTGGATCACTCTCTTTTATTTTCAAATATTCTCTCTGGTTTTATATTAAAATCTGTTATATTTCAGGCAACTAATTGAAGATCAAGTTGAACAGGAAATTAAAAAAAACGACACCTCATCAAGTAACTCCTGGGCTAGTCAGAACTTTATTTATTTTCTAAAGATACTTTATTTTAGACAGAAGGCAAGGGAGGGAGAAAGAGAGGGAGAGAAACATCAATATGAGAGAGGAACATCAATTGGTGGCCATCAGTACACACCCCAACAAGGGACTGAACCCACAACCCAGACATGTGTCCTAACTGGGATTCAAACTGGCAACTTTCAATTTAGGCATGTGCCTTCATCGAGAAACTGGCAACCTTCCAGTTGTGAGAAGACACTCAACCTCCTGAGTCACACTATCTAGGGCAACTCAGGATTCACTTAAAAGAGAAAGAAGATCAAAACTATGAACATTAAAATGGCAACAAATTCACTACTATCAACAACTGAAGGTAAAAAACAAAAAAGTGAACAAGCAGAACAGGAACAGAATTATAGCTACAGAGATCATTTGGAGGGTTATCAGAGGTGAGAGGGAAGGGCGAGAATGGGGAAAAGGTGCAGGGATTAAGTAGTACAAATTGGTAGGTACAAAATAGAGGGATGTCAAAACAGCATAGGAAATGGAGAAGCCAAAGAATGACCCATGGACATGAAGGAACGGGATGAGGGGGATTGCTGGAAGGAATGGGGGTACCGGGCAGAGGTGGGCAAAAGGGGAAAAATTGAGACGAGTATCATAGCACAATCAATAAAATATATTTTAAAAAAGAATTCTACTCATGCTTTCTCCATTTTAAAAAACTGGCCAAGGCAAAGGTGGCCTTGACATTTAGGCGGCCATTCATTTGTACTCCATGCCCCTTTCCCAAGCTATTCCATACAGGCGAAGCAATGCCTGATAAGAAATACTTTCCTCTGTTCGCATCTGAACTGTGAAATTTAATAAAATGTAAAGATTAAGAGACATCTGATATAGAGTAAAAGTCAGGAACCACTGTGACATGCCATGTACTATTTGAAATAATAAGAGAAAAATTTAAGAGGAAACAAAGCAAGCCATTTTGTTGAAAAAAAAAAAAAAAAAAAAAAGAGCCTAAAGCAGAGATGCCAAGGGGGGAAGGAGAGCAAAGGGCTGCCATGTCCCCCGATGGAACCAGCACCGTTCTTGTTCTAGTTCACGGGCATCCCCACATTCGTTCTCTTCACTGAGCCAAACTGAGTGAATTCCCACTATTTGTGTCAGCGTCAGCACTATTTCTTCCCCCTCTTATCCCACATCTGGTCCATAGGCTTCAACATAAGCAAAGAATCTGAAGTGGTCTCACAGCATCCCTATAACGCCTGTGGTCCAAGCACCATCACTTCCCTGGGTTATAACAGGCTCCTCATTGCCCTGCTCCCACCTTTGCCCCATTCAAGTCATTCTTCAACAGCAGTCAGAGAGATCTGTATGCATGTATAACAGATGACATCCATTCTCTGTTCAGCAGCCTGCAGCAGTTTCCCATCTCGCTCAGAGTAGAAAGTAAAAATGCTTACACAGCCTCACAAAGGCCTGCGTGACCTGTCTCACCACCATTTTCTGTCTCCTGTGGCCTTATTTCCGTCCCCTTGCACCTATGTGACTCCATTCCAGTGCACTGGCCTCTTTAATCTTCCAGGAATCTCACCAAACACTTTTCTGCTTCAGTTATTTGCATCTGTTTCTTCTGCCTAGAAATCTCTTGCCCTAGATATCTATTTAGCTGCCCTCACTTTCCTATTACTCTGAGAGGTGCCGCTCTTGCCCTGCACCTTCATCCTGTCATTATTTTAATAGCAATTATTACAACCTGAGGTAGCATACATTAATTTACTGTTTGTGGTCTGTCACCTTCCACTGGAATAGATGTGCCATGATGGGCAGTGATTTTTTTTTAATGGATCCCTAGTGACTAAAACAGTAATGAGTACTCAATAAATATTTGTTAGATTAATTAATACATAAGAGTAGTTATAACTATATGATTTTATTTGTAGAATTTCACAGAGAAGGAATGTGTGATAATTAGAAAGGGAGAGAAAAAGAGAACATAAATAAACAGATGGAGAAAGTTAATTAAAAATAAATGGTGAAGGAAGGAGACTTGGCTTGGGGTGGTGAACACACAATACAATGTACAGATGATGTATGATAGAATTGCGCATCTGAAACCTATACAATTTTATTAACCAATGTAACCCCAATAAATTCAGTAAAATGGAAAAAAGGTTTAAAATGTACATTTATATCTCCACAATGACAACTAAGCTTTGCCATTACTCGTCTAGAGATCCAGTGCAATTATCAGGAGTAAAGAGCAAAATATGTGAGAACTCAAACAAAATGACATTTAATAATAATTAATTTAAAATATGCAAGGGTAATATTTGTTTTTACTGTAATTTTTATATGAATCCACAGAAGAAAACTATGAAATGGAGAAAGTAGTGGGGAATGTGTGACCTAAAATGTTCCCTATTAATCAAATGTTTTCCTCATTTTATCATCTTTTACTTCCTAATTCATAATTCTATTTCAACTCATGTATATTTTAAGTTACAAGTTTGACAGAAATTATGACTCAGGAAATATACACTATAATTATGCACACTGCTGGCAGAAAATAAATGTTTGACCAAGAAACAGTATTTGTTTTTCAAATAATTATCTTAAAGGAAGTACAGCCCTTACCACCAATAATTGAAACACTGATCAAGGTGAATTGATATATTGTTTCCAACTCTGGTTGCTAAGATTCTAAT
>PVKM010032839.1:0-16222 GCA_004027735.1 Carollia perspicillata
GCATTTAGATGTTGTGTTTTCCACCTGTCATTTGGGGATCTAGAAACACAACTTGAGCTATATGTTGGTTATGTCCATGCAGAGCCAACTAAACAATTAAAAGTGAGAAGTAGCGTATCCAAGGATTAAGAGCAAAACTCTGGAGCCGGTAGGTGTGGGCCGGAATCCTGGCTCTCCCACCTATGAGCTGTGTGACTTCAGCCAAGTTACTTAGCACTCTGTTTTCAAAGCATGAAGTGCTATGTGTTAGCAGTTGTTACTTTTATTGTACAGTTGTGCATAGATATCTTAGACAACTACATACACACACATAGATTTTTTTTTCTATATGAGTTACTGGTTTCTGAAGTCACTGGTGTGCAACTTCCTGACAATGGGTCTTCATGCTGTCATTGTTTATAGCAGGAAAGCTGTGCAAAGAACACTGTGTTTCCAAGAGCCATGCATTCATTGAAACTGGGCAGCTGCGGGCATAGCTGTGGCCCTACTCTCTCTGGATATGAATGTCTGTCTCTAACAAGTGACAGACACAACGGGCCTAGATAAAAACCAAGTTATCTTTACCCCACTGTGGTTCTAATGATATCCTAATCTGCATCGTGACAGAAATAAGGTTAATTCAAGACAATGTGCTATATAATTAGAAATGGGTAGAAAATTGGAACCACAAATGCCTATTGACTAATTCCACAGTCCCAGTTTCTTACTTCTTGATGAGTTAGTCTGCTGCTGGCCCCCTCAGAAGCCAGGCTGGAATGAAATGTTCTTGAGTTCTAAAGAGAATGGAGAGAAGTCAGGAACTAAGGGAGAAAGTCTTTCCTTTCTTCTATTTTGCTGGAGCGTGAACACCAGACTCTTCTGGAGTTCCAGTTGTTGCTGAAAACAGCCAGTTTAACAATCCAGTGGAATCGTGGCTACCTTTCCCTGCTGGCTGACTGTGTGTTGGCTGATGAGTTGTTTCTGGATCGTCTTCTACAAGGATAAACATGTCTTGGTGCTCTAGAGCAGGCTGTCACAGCACATGATACATGCCCTGAAGACACTTGGACCTGAATCAGATAAACTAGGCTGTGGCTGGCTACTTTGAAACATGTTTGACGTCAGGGAAAGACGGAGGAACTGTTTCAGATTGAAGGAGCCCAAAGACACGTGACAGCTAAACACAACACATGAATTGGAACCAAATCCTTTTGTTAGAAAATACATGTATTAGAGTATGTAACAGAACTGCTCTAGTTGAAGTGCATGACTTCCTTGGCCCTTTGGCTTCCCAAAGTCCCTTGCCCTGCTCGCTGACCCTCCTTGCATCCCTGGAGCTCTGAAAGGGACTGGCGCGGGGGGTAGGGGCGAAAGGAGTATTAACAAACATTCTCCCTGTGGGACGAGCAAAGAGCAAACAGTGCAGTGTGACGTGTGTGACTGTGGGTGCTCCGGGTCCTGGGGCACCACTGAAGGTTGGGGAGGCTGTTCCAAGGTAGCCCGCCAAAGGAAGGGAGGGAAGAATGTTTCGGGCAGAAGAAACAGTGTAGGTGGAAGTTTCTAGATGAGAGAATTTAGCCAGAAGAACCTTCGCCCAGGCTGAAAGTTGTAGACAGACTCCTGGGGGCGGGGGAGCTGCCATTATTAGCAGGGAGCTAGATAAGCTTTACATGAGCTTGTGTGAGAGTGGCCTGACTAGTAAACAAAAGGCACTGCAATCCACAGAAATCGTATTCACACCAGAACAACTTCTGAAGGGGTATTTTGACACTGTGTATTTTCCTAACTATTGTATTAAAAGTGCAATGACTGGCATGTTATTTTTGGAGAACAGTTTTCAGGTTGAAAGCAAGATCTTATATTCAAACAGCCATGTTCCGTTGACCTAGGCATAACCTCTCCCCTTCCCCTTCTCCTTTTAGTGACCCCTGTTTAGTGTCCTCAGGCTGCATTGAACTCTGTGCCTAGTAGGAAATCAATGTCATCGGTGCATTCATTCCTAGGTATTACCAAATGACAATAAATTTTAATGCTATACAAATAATGCTGATACTACGTAATACTTACTGGATACTTTCGATTAAATATGTATTTATGCACTTTGACAAATAACTTCTGAAGATACCGTGTCTGTCCTGGGTCACTGGGTCACTGAAGTCAATGACAGTGGCCTCGAAGACTTTTCTAGGGGAAAGGTACTCATCCCTCTTAGAAGGCAGACTTTTCTGTAGTGTTTCTGCCCGTTTACATTCCACTGACACCGTCTGAGGCTCCCTTCTCCTACACCCTCCCCCATCCTTATGTTTTGTTTCTTAGTAGTAGCCATCCTAGTAGTGTGAAGGGATATTTCCCTGTGGTTTGATTTACATTTCCCTGACGATTCCTTATGTTGAGCACCTGTTCATACAGCAGTTGGTCATTGCCTGTCTTCCTTGGAGAAATGTGTATTCTGCTCATTTTCAGATCTTCTGCTCCTTTTTAACTGGGTTATTTTTGTTATTCCCGTTGACTTTGATAAGTTCCTTATATATTTGGGAGAGCAACCCCTTATCAAATTTTTTTCCCATTCCATAGGTTGCCTTTTCATTTTGTTGTTTCCTCTTAAAAAATAAAAATAAAAATGAAACCACCATAGGTTCTAGCAATTTCAGTTCTGAGCATACTGTATATCTATGTCTACAAGATGTTATTCAGCCACAAAAAGAAGGAAATCTTGCCATTTGCAACAACCCGGACTGGGTTCAGTGACTAGAACAGGCACGTAAGCGTGAAGGAGCTGGGAAAGAGCCTGACTGCCCCACATAAAAGAGGTTTGAGCCCTGGCTGGTGTGGCTCAGTGGACTGAGTGTGGGCTGTGAACCAAAGGGTTGCAGGTTCGACTCCCAGTCAGGGCACATGCCTGGGTTGTGGACCAGGTCCCCAGTGGGGGCCACACAAGAGGCAACCACACATTAATGTTTCTCTCTCTTTCTCCCTCCCTTCCCCTTTCTAAGAAAAAAATAAAATAAAAAATAAATAAAGTTTCCCAAGCTTCAATTAAAAAAAAAAGAGGTTTGAGAAGTCGGGGTGGTGTTCTGCATGGGGAACAGTGGATAGTAAGGAGAAACCCTGTCGATTGGACTCAGATCTACTTTAAGTTGAATAGGGGTTTATGGAGTTGTACATTTGTCTAGAACTGCTCAGAATTCAGAAAGGCTAATACAAACTTATGAGCACCTGATGTGCTTACACTTTTTTGTAGAGGAAAAAAAAATAAGGGGCAAAGTTCAGTGTATTGCTTGGCATATGGGGCCCAACTAGAATCTCTCGGCACCTTGGAGAAAACAGCCCTACGTTGGAGAGCGGTGTGCCCATCTGTCTCCCTCTCTAGACTCAGAGTGTCTAAGCTCGGTGCAGGCGCCGTTCCTCCTTGGTGTACCACTGAGCAGCGCCGCAGTGAATGGCGGCTGAATTAAGAACCTTGGTTCTAGATTAGCGCATGGAGTAATTACCAAATGTTTTAAATAACCCTTTTAAAATTGGGACCATTTTGACAAGGACAGATGGGCACTTCCAAAAAATCAGGTGATGTCTGGGACACACATTCTTTCAAGTCAGGGTCCCGTCTGGCCTAGTGACAGTGATAGTGAGAAATTCAGAGATGTCTATTCCACACAGTCCTTGGTGATTAAAAAAGGAGTGATTTTTCCTTCAGGAGTTCCTTCCAAATGCCCTAGTTCTCATGGAGCCCTTGTAGGAAGGGTGGTCCTGCCCCCAGAGTGGTGCTCTTAACCACTGAGCACCTTGGACGGACCAGAAGTTACATTTCAGTGCTTTGACTCACAATGAAGTAGATGAAACAGCCGTGGACTCAGGACCCAAAGATCTGACTCTGTTCTTGGCTTCGCAGGTGTAATTCTGGACACATTGCTGATGCCATCGAACCTCACTTACCACGTGTGAAACTCTCTCAGGATCACTGCAAAGATCAAAGGAGAGAACCTGTGGGATGTGGCCAAACGTAGGGCTCTGAATCTCTAAGTTATTAGTACCAGATATGCTTGCAGTCATTATCTTATTAATTCATGCAGAGATTTCCCGAGGCTGACCATGGACAGCAAAAATGCTGAAGAACTCTGTGCATAGAACAATAATTTTTGAAGGGTATTTCTTATATTAGTAATTTTCAAATTATAGGAGGTACCTCAAGGGAGACTTGGGTGAATCAGGCAGAGGAGGGAGGAGGAAGAAGGGGTTTGCTTTACAAAGCTTGTCTTACATTAAGCATAAAGGGCTATAATGATTTATTTGTTTATTTAAAGTGTGGGTTTGTCAGGGGTCCAGTTTTGGTTAGTAGCATATTTGATTGACAGGTGACCTTGAGGTCACTAGGTCACTTCCTGGCTTGTTTTTTTTTTTTTCCTCACTAGATCTGGAGCCTTTCTGTCTGTTTCATTATCCTGCTTTCTCCCTGTCTTGACCTGGGTTGGAAGGGTATGTCGGGAGGACAAACTGGTATGAGATGGTTGTACTAGGTGGGTCTGAATACATTTTCTTTTCTTATCTTGTCTTCTTTCCTGTTCCTTCTCCTTTTAGATGTGTTCTTTTTAAATTACTATGCCATTTATAAAAATAAAAGCAATTAATATATGTGGTACAAAAGAGAAATTAAACAGTAAAAGAATCTTGAAATAAACCAGACTAACTTTATTTAAGTCATTTTTTTATTTTATATTCACTTTACTGGCATACATCCCCTACAAAAGACAAAATTAACCCTTCTCAGTCAGTGTCTCAGACCCGGAGTATCTGATAAAACCCTGATGGTGACATTTTTCTTAGTTTCTCCTAATACATTAGTTGCCTTGCTGTTGTAGTTACAAAATTGCTTCAAGTTCTTATCAAAATATTAGTTGGGTTGTAGGATGTTAGTAGATATAGTAGGATTTACATTGTAGATAGAAAATTGATTGGTGGATTTTCTTTTTAAACAGGTCTCTGCTATTTCATTTACATGTGGCTCCCTTACCCCCGTCATTCTCCATGGAATGAGGCAGACACTTCCCGAACCCGTGACCTGAAGCACTGACGAGACAAGCATGTGGCTTACTATGACAGCTTTGGGGTCATCAAGGGTGATGCTTCCAGAAATGGCAATCAACAGGGGTTGACAACTTCCCAAGACACCAAAGTGAGTCTCTCAGAAAATCAAACCTTTGAGCTGAGGGGATCTCACGTTATGTCAGCACATTATTTAGCAATTGGCAAGAAACCTCTGCTCCAGGAAGTATCCCAAGTGGCTCCCAGAGAATCAGAGCAGTGTCAGGACCAGCAGGGACCTTGGAGAGAGAGCTGCCCAACAGGACTGGATCTCTTGTTGGCTGATGCCTTGGTGCCCAAGACACAGAAGCTGCAACATGTTACAAATTAGGCCCAGAAGTTCTCTTCCAACCCTCCAGAAGAGCATGGGTTGAAGAGTCCCACGACTTCTCTAGAGCTCCCTTGGTCTAATCTTTGTCGAATTCAAGGAAATAAGAGAAACGCCCATGGAGTCATCTGATTCTTCACCCCTGCTTGGAGAACACCAGCCCAGTGCACGAACAGAAAATCACAACACTGTTTAAGACCCCCAAATAACTTGTCAGAAATGTGCTTGTCTTTAGAATTGTCAAGTTCCCTCCAGAAGGAGGGTTTTCTAGATAGTCATTTTTGCAGGTGCCCTCCAGAGAGACTTCAGCAGGAAGATGATGCTCAGCCAAAGTACCACGGAGCAGGAGATGGTTGTTTTCCGACCCCCAATGAAGATGAGATGTTTTCAGGAAACACACTGTAGCTGAGAGGCTGGGGGCTCAGCCACAACTCAGACTCACTTCTGAAGAAAGTAATGTTTTAGAGGAAGCCAGTCAGAGCCCACCCAGAAATGGTGACTTGTGCACCCCACTGACAGACAGCTCAGAGGAGGAATGTTTAGATGACCCTGGGGAAAGTAAAGGGATACTTCGAAGGGGTGTTCTAGGCAGGAAGCATAGAGGATTTGCAGGGAATGCCTTATTTTCCCCAAGTGGTACCACACTGGTGTTGAAAACCATGGTGCTAAGTGGTGTTTCTTCCACTGGGGAGATGCTCCTGGAGGCTGAAGTCAGGAATGCACAGGAGCAGTGAAGTCCCATGTGGGGACCCCTAAGGATGTCACAGTGGAACTCAAGGATGACATCTGCAGAGGTGAAGACTCCATCTAGAGACTGCCTGTGGGCCAACTAATGCCCACTTATGCCAGCTCCAGTGGAAAGAGAAAGGAATCGGACAATGTGGGGCTCACTCTGTGGTTCCCCCCAATTGATATGAAGCACAAAAACGAGTGGGGACATGCCACCTTGAAGAGCGTGGGGAAGACTATCATGGGGAGAGTGCCCAGAGCGACCTGAACAGAAGTGCGTGGAGTTCTGCTGAAAGCAGCCCTGCTGTGATAACTCAGAGGCAACGTGACCTACCACATCCTGAGAGCCACGTGATCCCTCAAATTGCCAGCCTCTCGCTGAGCGTGTCAGAGGGCACCTTGGAGAATGCTGTCTTTCATGGACATTCGGGATCCAGTGTCATCCGTGGACCCACTGCAGCAGCATGTGGTGCAAACGGCAGCACTGGGACCCGTTGCCACCACCCAAGGTGGACAGTGGGTCAGCGCAGACACCCTGGCAGTCACCAGCCAAATAACTCATGAGGAAAAGGAAAAGACAGCTTTCTCCAAATCACCCCATTTCTAGAGACATTTCCAAAACTGGTTTGAAGGGGTCCTTCCCACTCCAGGATGCTGGGGACAGCCTCTCCTGGAGTTATGAGCCACCATGTAAACCAGAGCAAGAGCCCACTGTACTGGAGACATATTTCTATTATTTGCAAAAGGGAGGAATACCTCTTTGCCTTTCCAGGGGCCTAGACTGCCTGAAGCAGAATCAGTCATCACATCCCCAGCAGGGAAAAGCAGGCCTTTTAAAGGGGCCAGCCTGGACAGGGAGACCGAGGAGTGGAGAGACAAGTGTGAGAGTGATGTGGCTGTGGAAGATGAGTGGAACACCTGTCCTCAAGGTCAAGGCTGTGTGAAAGAGGCTATGTGGAAGAGACCAGCTTCTAGAAAACTTCAAGGCAACTATGGTATGTGTGAAACCCATGCTGGGGAAAGAGGCTCATGAGCAGTCAATTTACTGGCACTTGTACAACATATCACGTGGCCACTGGGGATGAGACACAGCTCCTTCTTCATGTATTGCCACCTGGCTTCGTTTTCCGTAAGTATAAAATGTGGATTGTCTTAGTTTTCTTATGGATGCTATAACAAAAATACGATAGACTGGGTAGCTTAAACAACAAACACGTATTTCTCACAGTTCTGGAGGCTTGGAAGTCCAACATCAAGGCTATGACAGATCCAGGGTCTAGTAAGACCTCACTTCCTGCTTCATAGATAGCTGTCTCCTCACCGTGTTCTCACATCATGGGAGCAGAGAGGGGAAGCCAGTGCTCTCCCGACTCCTATCAGGGCACTAATCCCATGAGGAGGACTCCAGCCTCATGACCTCAACTAATTCTAATCACCTCCCAATAACAGCACACTGGGGAGTAGGGGTTCAACATATGAATTTTGGGGGAACATAAGCATTCAGGCCATAACAGCAATAATTAGCAGAGTAATGTATAAACTATAAGATACTATGCAAATATTAATTTTATTTTGGTAGACCAAAAGACATTAGCTAATTCAAAGTAATCTTAGGAAATAGTTATTGTGAAAGATAAATGCTATAGTATTCTTCTGGAGATATATATTCTCAGATGCTTGCATTTTCCATGAACCTGATGATTCTATTCATTTTGCTGTCTAGTATTTTGTGTGGAAATAAGCATTTTATGCCTTTCAAGCTGTCAGAGGGTTGGGGGAAAAGGGGGAACTGTCTGAAAAAAAAGGTGAAGGGATGAGCCAAAGAACATGTGTGTGTGACCCATAGACACAGGCAACAGTGTGGGCATGGCAAGAGGGAAAGGGGGTCAGGGGCTGGGTGGAGGTGGACAAAAGCAGAGAAAATGGGGACATCTGTAATAGTGTCAACAATAAAAATAAAATTAAAAATATACATTTTAATGACCGAACATTAGATAACAGAATCTTCCTGTCCAATTTGATTAGTATGAAGATACAAAATGATTAATGTATTTTCATTTCATAGAATAAGCTCAGATTAGAAATTTAAAACCTTTTGCCAGATCATTATACAAAAATTTTTCTTATTTGAATTCATTCTCTTCTGTTTTTTTAAGTAGGTTACATGATTTGTTGTAAACAATAGTAAAATATAATGTTGCAAAGCTGTATTGAGATATAGTTCTATTGGTAGAAGACATGTATTATTAAAGTATGCTTATAAAATTCTTATAAGATTTGGGAAGCTCAGTGACATGCATTCTATGAGTGCAGATAAACAATAAATCTATAAAATAAAACCTATGGATGGGATAAAACCTATGTGAAAAATAATATCTGTAAAAATCCAGATGAAACATGAAGGATTTGTAACTTCTAATTTTCTGTTTTTAGGGAAGTTATATTCTGTTACCCTGAAAACGACATCCAGAAAGACCAGCCACAGGGGTACCGGGAAATGTCTAGTACTGCTCATGCAGCTCCTAAACATGGAGGTGTGAAACTAAGGTTTGGCTACTCTTTTGTTTTGTCACGTACCATTAACTTTTAAATAGCTAAGTATCAACCTTGGCAGCCTTCTGAGAAATTACTAAATATTCTAGTTTATGCAGTGTGGTGAAATCACTTAGGTACTGAAGGTCTGCTAGGTATACGAGACTCTACAGGGTGCTATAACGGACACAAAAGGAAAGAAGAGACAGTTACTCCAGAAACGACGTCCTCTGCAGTAAGAGCAAGCCAAGTGCTCAGGGAGGAAAAGGCGAAGTTATTGTGCTGGTGGAATTAGGAGAGGCCTTACTTAGCAGACGGTAAGAAAGTAGACTTTGAAGGGTGAGTAGATGTTCAACAGTTAAGAAAAGGAATACCAGCTGGTGGAAGGAGCAGGAGCATAGTCATAGAGGTAAGATTCTTGGATTTTTAAAAGATTTTATTTATCTATTTGTAGAGAGAGGGGGAGGGATCCACTGGATTCTCTAAAAAGTGAGGAAGAGAAACATCAATATATGGTTGTCTCTCGCACGCCCCGTACTGGGGACCAGGCCCACACCCAGGCATGTGCCCTGACCAGGAGTCCCAACAGTGACCCTTTGATTCTCCCGCCCATGCTCACTCCACTGAGCCACACCAGCCAGGAAGATGCTGGGATTTTGTTGAAGGAGTAATGAGTTGTCTAATATCATTGGATATATCAGGATTATTTTGGTTGCAAGTGATGGAAGCACTACTCAAACTAGTGGGGCAACAGAAAACAAAAGTACTGGTCTGTTTATTTGAAATTTTGTTCGGGTTTCATTAGTGACCCAACACAATGACATCAGCATTCAACCTGTCCCCATTCCTTGGCTTTACTTGCAAGATGGCAAGACCCCTCATCCACCTTTTATATTATATGTAGCTATGGGGCACCTTCTATAGATTAGAGCAGATCTCTCCAAAGAGTTCCTCAACTTTGTTTTCTGTTTGTTTTAGGATCCTTACCCAGTGCTGGAATACAGAAGTAGAAGTCAAAAGACTTGGGTATGAATCATGGCACTGCCACTTGTGAATTGGGTGATTTTTGGTTGAGTTAAACTCCCTGAGGCTTAGTTTCATCATCTGTCAAATGGGTACAATATTTACTCTACCTACATTGAAGGATTTTTAAGATTAAATGAATAAAGTATATTAGAGTACTTTGAAAATTATAAATGTTTTATACATGTAAGACATTATTAATAGAAATAATAGTATGTCAATTTCATACATCCCAACTTATCCTAGAATTATCTGACCTTTTTTTGGTTTATACACCTTTTATAAAACAGTCTCATGTCATTGTCATCATTATCAAACAGCGAATGCTTATTAAGCACTTACTCTGTGTGTGCTCAGCATGTTGCATGCCATGTCTCATATTTATTCTTTCCAGTAGTCCATTTTGCAGAAGAGTGCACTGAGCTTAGAGAGGTGAGGATCTTGTCGAAGCTTACCTAGTTAGTAAGTGACAGAGCCAGTGTTCAAACCCATCTGTCATATGAAAACTTTTGCTTTGAATTCCCACTCTACTTTCTCCATACTCCTTCTCTTGAGTCCTGTAGGTCAATAGCACCACGTGTCCTAGACAGTTCATGCCTATGCCACCACAGCATTAAAACTCTTTTGCAAACGGTAAAATTCTGTTCAGATTTCCAGTTGTTCTGAATCCTTCTCTATAATGTGATTGTGAATACATTTGGTTGAATACAGTTCCTTGTGAAGACATCTGTGTGTTCTGTGATGTTGATGTATTCCTGTATTAATTACAGCTACCACGCACTATTACAGACATGTTTGGATGGTTTTCGAGTTTTATGACATAGAATCCATTTTTCTGGTTTCATCCAATGTCTTTGGGAAGTGTAACTGTCTTAATTCTCTGCAACCAAACTTACCAAAAGCACCTTTCTCTGGGAACTCTGTTACTTTCCCAGCAATGAATTTGGCATTAAAATCTGTTGTCTCTGCTAAGTTCATAGGACTCATAACCAGTGGATGTGCAGGGCTTGAACCTTATATCTTAGGTGTAGATATACCCATTTGACCTGGCCTTTGGACCTCAGACACATACATACAATGTTAATCGACACTGGAGCTACACACTTGGCAGGCGTGAAATTATATTCGCAGGTCTCTGCTCTTCATTCCCTGACAAACCTGCTGCTCTGTCATGTCTTCCATCTAGTGGGCTGGCACCACTGTACACCCAACTGCCCAGGCCAGAATGTCAACATCATCCATGATGCCTTCTTCCTCACCTTCCATATTTGGTCCACCCCAAATCCTGTCAATTTTATCTCCTGACTATGTTTTGAATCTAGCTACTCCTCTTCATGCTCATCCCCTCACATTCTGACCTCCATAGAGGACTGCAATAGCCTCCCACCCTGTCCCTCTTAACGACTCTCTCACTCTGATATGTTCTCCACACTGTCGTCAAGTGATGTTTCAAACATTAAATCACTCTAAAAGGTATTGCCATTGTCCTCAGAAAAAAGAGTAACTGCATTAACACGTCCCACAGGGCTCAGGATGGTTCTGCCTGGGCAGTCTGCAGTCCTCTGGTGCAGTGCAGTCTCACCCGCTCCTGAGCCTTTGCACTTGTTACCTTGCCTGGAGTGCTCTCCCTTCCACCAGGCCCTAACCTAAGTGATAGTCACTCTCCAGAAATGAGCTCAAAGCCCCGAGGGAGCTTGTCCCCCCCCCACCCTCCGCCTAGATCTGATCTGGTCTGCTTGTCTATTTGCTCCTAAGGTGTCCTGTTTTCATCTTTTAAGTAGCTTATTTAAAATATAACAGAGTGTAAGAAGGATCTACAAGGTCAGGATTGAGAGTGTCCAGTTCATGAGGAACCACCTCTGTGCTTAGCACTTAATAGGCGCTCTGTTCAATATTTATTTATTGAGTAAATGAATATAATATTGAGTACATAAATATAATGTTTGTGGGAAGCTACCCTCATTTTTAGTAAATTTCCATGTATCTGTTCCCTTCCTCTTCCCTTCCCTCCCTCCTTTCCTTCCTTCCTTCATTACATAATATATCTCTATGTTGTCATATGTGAAATACACATATATTATGTAGTTCATATGTATAATAATTTCTATTTTGCTAGTTTTAAGAATTGGGTTCTTTTAAGGAATAATCCAGATAAGAATATCTTTCTCTTTTAAATACCACTTACCTTTAAAGCCATTTCTAGTTAAAATTTTCTAAAATATATTAGAAAGCTTATTAGAAGTATGTATTAGAACTATTGACAATTGATCTTCTTTATGAATATGCATACCTGTAGTCTATTTGTTCTTTTGTTATTGTTATCTGTTATGTCTTTGAGTCACTGCAGCTGCCTGACCTTTCCATCTTTAACTAGCCTTATTTTCACTCAATCTGCTTTAGAGGTAGAAACTAATTAAATGTACTTTTTAAGGTTGTGTGTTAAATTAGCGTTAATAAGGCTTTGAATGAAAGCCTAAGGAGCAAAGTATGATGTGGTATTATTTTAGCTCTTTTCACCTGTATCCTGGACTGGCTTCTGGATGCTTGAAATAGTCACGGGTCTGATAATCTGGGAAGAGAGGTATTACTGTATATATTCTTGCATTGAAGAGTGAAGGCATTTAAAATAGAATGCAGACCACATGATAAATAGAATAGAAGGGAACACAAATCATGCATGAAATTACATCAGGTAATTTTCCCTATTTACATACTAAGCAGAGCTAGGTCTTTAGGAGGTGACTAATTTGTAGTTAGCCATGGAGAAGTAGAAAAATACCCATTGATGGTTACAGTTAGCCCAACTGCTACATTGGTCCACAGGACTATAAATGTTTTATTCTAAAAATGTTTCTCAATTCTATTTTTCAAAAATTGTAAATTAGGGCTAGATTGCTTTAGGAGTTGCACCCAGAATCCAATTAGTATGTGGGGTGTCCCCATTAGCAAGACCTCTGCAAAGACAACACACAAGCTCTGACATTCTCTCCTTTTGAGGCACAATTCAAAATTATTTCAGCAAAATATGATGGTAGGAAGACACTCTCCTCCCTGCTAAGAATCCTGGCTGGGCTGTTGCCTGGCATTTGGCTGCATCTTTTTGGTGCGCAGTCTGAGGCTGAATACAGTGGAACTTCCAGACAGGGGCACGGGGGCAGTTGTCTCCCCATGAATAGCCAGGGTGGAGTAGGCTCATTTGACTTGCCAGGCAGGTGTTCTTCTTCCCCAGCTTCTCCAAGATTCTCCCAAGACTATCATTGGCTGGGGCGCATGATACTACTAGGAAAGGAAGGGCCACCTTTCCATGGGAAGTCTATGAGCAGCGGCATTCCCCTGTTAGAATTGTGCCTCAAACTCATTCCAGACAGTAATAGCTTTTAAGTGGAAAGTCCCAGAGTCTAAGGCCCAACAGAAAGAGGAGGATGCCCTTGATTCCTTGGACCCACTTCTGGATCAAAGTCAACTAGAGGTTATATCCAGAGTAGCAGCTTCACCTCAGTTTCGTTGTCTTAGCAACCATAAATTGCCAGCTTGTTTTCACATTTCAGGGAACAACAGAGGACTCGACTTAACTAATTCATCTAACAAACTTTTTGAGACCTTACTATGTGCAGATACTGCCTTAGGCACTGGGGACACAGCGGTGAGCCAAACAGACAAAGGCGCTCCTCCCTGCACGGAGCTGACTCCCAGCGGAGTGAGATGGAAAATAAAACACAAGTAAGTGAACCCTGAAATAGTGGCCGATGGTGATAGGTGTTTGGAGGGAAATAAAGCATCAAAGGGAATAGAGAGTGTCGGAGGGATTGTGAGTTTAAACAGGGTGGCCAGGGGTGTCTTACTGGGGGAGAATCGAATGGAGAACTGAGGGGTGGCTCTGGGGAAGCAGCCGAATGGGGGCAACAGCGAGCACACAGGCCCTAACTGGGAGCTTTCTTTCTGTCGGTCTTTTTTTTTGTTTGTTCGTGACTGTGTGTATATCTTTGGAAGAATTTTATCCATCTGTGTGGGTATGTGTCTGTGTGTATATACATCCTTAAGAAATGTTCACAAATGCCATCATTAATGAGCATCCTGTCTACTGCTTTCTTTTTCTTTTTTTTAAATCCTCACCTAAGGACATGTTTCCACTGATTTTAGAGGATAAGGAAGGGAGTAGACAGAGGCTGAGAGAGAGTGACGTGAGAGAGAAACACTGATGGGTTGTCTCCTGTGCGTGCCCTGACTGGGGATCGAACCTACAACCTAGGCATGTACCCTGACTAGGAATCAAATCAGCAACCCTGTGGTGCAGGGAACTTTGTTCCAACCAACTGAGCCACGCTGCCAGGGCCTGTCTACCAGTTTCTTGCATAAGCAGGTCTTAGGGGTCTTACCATACCAAGAGACGGTTCAACCTCATTTGTTGCTGGCTGCATCATGTTCCATGTTGTGCCACGTGCTACATGTAGTTGACCAGTTCCCCACAAACGTACTAGGCTGTGGCCAGTTCACAGTTCAGCTCCAGGTCTGAGAACTTGAGAGATGTTTTCCCTGGCTGTCATCCGTGTCAGCCACAGAACTGTATCTAGGCCTCTCTCTTGCCATCACCCATGCTGTCTGCTCTTTCCTTCTTCTTTCCTTCAGTTCAGGAAAGACCTGTCTGCTTCAATCCAGCAGCTGAGTCCTCAATAGTGCCAGCTCGTGCTGACAGATGTCCTGTCAGTGCGTTGTTGGCTCACTGACGTAGCTGTGGAAACAAACCCTGTGTGAGAGGACTCAGCAATGTATTGTGCTGGCATGTCATGGACAGTTGTGGTGTCATTTGCTGACATTCTTGTGCTTCGTTTCTCCCTCAGTCTGCACAGTCCACCCTCGATAGCCCCGGGTTCCACATCTATGCATTCGACCAACTGCCAGTGAAAATATTTGAAAAAATGTCATGGTGTTGCTGACGTGTACTGTGTAGTTAGGTCTACAATGGTTGTGTCTGTACTGAACACATACAGACCTTTTTCTTGTCATTATTCCCTAAACAGTCTGATATAACAACTATTTGCCTAGTATTTGCATTGTATTAGGCAGCATAAGCAATCTGGAGATTATTTAAGCTATATGGGTGGATGTGCGGGTTATTTGCTAATACTAAGCCATTTTATGTAAGGGACTTGAGCATGTGAGAATTTTGGTGTCTATAGGGTGGGGAGGGCAGTCCTGTAACCAATCCCCCGATGATATCACCTGGCGCTGAATGGGCCCCAACAGCACTGAACAGGACAGACTCATTCTGGCCTCTAGTGGATGATGCTCTTCCCACATGCAAACTAACTATGTTGGTTCATCAGTCCCTGTAACAAACATCTTTTCAAAGGTCAACTGCTTTTCCTCCACCTTCCAAACTGTAACCCAGTTTGTTTCCTGCTTCAAATCCTGCATTGTATCTTTTTTTTTTATCTTGTGGAAGGCCTTGGGAATACTGGGGCAATTAATAAGCAAAGTAATTTGAGATGAATGCATTACAGTGCTTATACCAGTTTTTGACATTTGTAACATTTTGTATGGTTCTTCATATGCAGAGGTGGCTTTTGTGGCAGTCCTCTTTGCTTCCTTTATTGTGTAAATACTTAAGGTTTTAACTTATTTCTATAGTAAACTGTTTTCTCTATGTTTATCTCTTTTCCCATGTATTTATAACTTTTAGATTATATGAGAACAGAAAGCTACTCCTTCCGCCCTCTCTCACCTTCTTTGGCTTTGTTTTCCTCCAGCCCTGCTCACTCGGCAGACTGCAGGGCCCTGAGCACGTGTGACTGAAGTGTGCCGTGTGAGACGCTTGCTGAGGGGAAGCATCGCTTTGCTTTCCAGGCCCATTAAATGGGCTCATTCTGCCTGAGATGTTGGACTGAGGTGAATGGTGGGTGGTAAATGCTGGGAGGGACCTGAGTCCCAGTCATTAGCATCCTTATCTCGATGCGACACTGCTTTAGTCTGGAGGGTTAACACAATTGGGCCACTCACTGGTGTCTGCTGTCAGGGCAGCTGGCATGGGGGTCCATCCATGTGGAAGGGCATGCAGAGAATACAAGTGAAAGCCAGTGTATTACGCACAAGGAAAGAGGTTTCCTTCTGCACACAAAAAGGGGCAGGACCTTTGATGTTGCATTTATTTTAGACAGTAGAGAGAAAGGGGTGAAGTCTGTTGAGATGCCTTTACTTAACTTGTATGTTAGGTGGTCTAGTTCCTTGAATATAAATATGAAGTCATGGATTTCAGGTGGCTCCTTACTTCCAAATGATATGTCTTTGGGAAATTTAAAAAGAGCACATTATCTGGGGACTCCTGATGCTGTGTATTAAAGGAGCGGTGAACTGTGGTCCCTTAACTATATAGGAAATGAAATGGTCCAAGAAGTCATTTTGTTCTGGGGGCACCTCTGAGACCAGGGATAGATTTTGTGAGCTGGGTGTGACTGCGATGACATTGAGATGTACGCATGAACTTCCAACAGACCGTTCTCTCTGATATGTGAGTGCAAAGCAGTGCTGCAACCAAGCAATTACATTGTTCCTCTG